>CM042190.1:6302864-6463412 GCA_023539305.1 Ilex asprella | reverse complement strand
ATATACATATAAATATATATATACCTAGGTCAATATATATAGATATACATATATATATCCAGCCCATTTATCATAGGCATTTCTAGGCATGTAAATTTCATATATCCTCATAACCACGTATCAATGAGCATATAAATATCATATTCGTCTCAATATCAATATATCAAAGCATGCATATATCAACAATTATAATCAACACAATTGACAAGCATGTTATTACATAATCTATGTCAATAACACACTTAAATTACATGGTGCATGATACACATAACAACCCACAAAATTTAGCACAAAACAGCCAGCGAAAATCAGCCCAAAGTGGCTAAAAATTCAGCCACTATACGGCCCTTAAACAGCCATAAAACAGCCCCTAAACCAACCACTAAGCAGCCCACAAAATCAGCCACTAAGCAACCCCTTAACAGCCCCTAAATGGACACTAGACAGCACACAATTCAGCCACAAAGCTACCCACAAAATCAGTCCATTATTAGTACACAAAACAGTCCACGTTTCGGCACAAAATAGTCCACATTTTAACCATAAAACAGCCCGCAATTTGGCCACTAAACAGCCACATAGCAGCTCCTTAATAGGCCACCAAAACAGCCCACAATTCAGTCTATGTACAGCCCACAAAACAGCCTATGTACAGCCTACAAAACAGCCACAAAACCGCCTCAACATAGGCCACCAAAACAGCCCACAATTTAGCACAATTAAAGCTCAAATACAACCCACAAAAATGGCCCAATTACAGCCCACATTCTGTCCAAATAAAGCCATATAAAAATAGCATCTTTAGGTTTAGAATGAACCCAAGTAGGAAGAACCCTACCTCTTGTAGCGTGAGAATCCCGTAGGAAGCTCCCAAAACCCGAAAACCCAACTCGAAGCTTGATTTTCCCAACTCCCGGAATTTCACCTTCGGTAAAACTTGTGGTTTTTGGTACCCACGTGTAGCCCTTGACACGTAGAACGTCTTTTGTTCTTGGCCCGAGTGGATTTAAGCACTCCACGGACGTAGATCGTAGAGAGAAGTTGAGTTTTCTCTCATTTTCCCTCTCTTCTTTTCTCTCGGCTGAAACCAGCTGAAATGGTGAAGGAGAAGTCTGATTTTTCAGACTTTAGGCCCCTATTTATATTTTTAGAATACTTGGCCCACAATTGGCCACACGTCTCTTTTAATTTCGGTTCCGTTTTCGTCCCGAAACGATTAAATTTCATCCCGGTTTAAGTTCAAAATATTTTTATTTTAACTTATCTCAATTTGTTCCCCAAACTTTAAAATTTTATAAAAATTTCGTGTACGGGGTCACCCGAGGCCCGTTCGTCTCGTAAAACGCGAAAAATCCGACTATCTCGGAATTCAACGAAATTTTACATGGTCACTAGATTTCGCGAGACGAATTCAACGGCGAAGTCCGTTTCGTCATCCGAGCTCTAGAAAAATTCAGGTTCACAACATATTCCGTAGTGACAATTTACTATTTTTTTTTGTTATAAACGGTTCACATTTTCTGGGGTTTCACAAGACATATAACCATGACATTAATATTCCATTCTTTAGATAAAATAAAATAATGGTGAAGGTTAAAATGTTGTCATGAAGATTTAGCCTAGGTACTTGCCTTGAACCAACAAGTCTTTCTATGCAAGAGTCATCCGTGACATAGATAGAATCCACGGTTATATAAAGTAACTTAGCTTTGCTAGATGCATTCAATCATTCAATAAGCAAGTGAATTTTAAACAATTAAAACATAAAGAAAATGCACAAATATAACTTCCGGATAATCAATACATGTTCATCACTTCTTACTGAAGAATGAATGAGGAACTACTCATTCTTCATGGCTTTTGTTAAAGCTAGAAAAGTGGGTGATACTCATCACTCTAAGTAGAGGAGTTACAAAATGAAACACACTAAACAAAGAGCTAATATTTAACGAAGAATGAGTGAATCACGTTCCACCTTTCGCGGATTATGTAAAGCTCTAAAAAAGTGGAAGAGTTTCTGATTACGCCCAAAGAATAATGCGGTAATTGTAGCACAGCTTTGAGATGTCGATTCCACAGAGAGACAAACTAAAAGAATAGTAGAATGAACAAAAAAAACTAAAGAAAAATATTAATTGATCACTAGAGAACAAAGATTAATTTAAAATACAATTAAAGTGAATCAAAGTAACTAACGAAAAAAGTACTCAAATTTGACAAACGGTAAAGCGTCGGGAATCCCTTGCACCAATCTGGTATTTTAATTATTCTTAATTCGTCGAATAACTCAATTGAGAATTCAATTCCCAAAGGAAGGTATAGATTTATAAACCAAGATTAAACCAAATGTAACTCATTGAAAAATCATTCACCACTTTGAAAATACGTAAATTGTTATCACTATTGAGGAAATCCAACGACAACAATATACTTAGGAAGCAATATTGTAGCAAAGAATTAAATCAATATAGATAAAAAATTGATCCAAACATAATCAAAGAACTAATCCATTCAATAGAAAAAGCCTGACTAAATCCATAAATAGAATAAATTCTATAACTATTCGGAGAACAATAAATTGCGAATGATAAAACAAAAAAGTTTTACTAATTAAAATTCAAATACATAAATTAAAAATAAATAAAATACCATCTATTGTGCAAGTTCATCCCTGACCCTACCTTGAGAATTTAGTTACCCATAAGTATAATGGATAACAAAAATCTCCCAAAGAAATAAGAAGAACCGGCTGCCATCGGAGTCTTCCTGATCTGCTTCTCTTTTTTTTCTCCTCTGATCGGCTGCTTCTTCTTTTTCTTTTCTTTCAGCTGCCACACACACCAAGAAGGCCAATAAAAAAAAACCTAGCCGCCCAAGCCCAAAAGGAGAAAGAAAAATATTAGGTTTAGAAGTCAAACTTCTTTTTTTTAATTACATTTTCCTTCTTTCTTTATTCAAGCCTTTTTGTTTCAGCCATTATTTATTCCATTATTTTTACTTCAGCCCCTAAAGTCCAAATATTGTGTAATTTGAGAAAGATCAAGCCCAATTACAATCATGAGTGCTAGGCCCACCATGACAGCTTCATCAGTTGCAGTCTTTTTACTCCATGGGCTGCCATCAAAATAAAAACAAATATAAAACCCGAATAATAAAGTCCCAACAATGTTAAGTGTAAAGCCCAAATTGTAAATTATCTCTCACCAACCAATAATGCAATATTTAATATTTAAAATATTATAAAATCATACTCAAATATATTTCAATGTGAATAGATATTAAATTCAATAATATAAATTATATCTAATTATTTCTATTCACATTTTAGCATTTTAATCCAATAATAGGGTATTTAGAATGCACTTTTGCGCACTCATCAGTTTCACTCTTCAAAGAAAGAAAGAAGCTCAACCAATGAAAGTGAAAGACATGAACAATAAAGTTGAAGAAAGCTAGTCACATTTGGAGGGTTGCTTCCTTAACCAAGAGATGGAGGGTTGCTTCCTCAACCAAAAGATGAACTATCTCCCTTGATACAAGCAAATATAATTCTAAAACTAGCTACATGAGTGGGAGTCTAAGCCTCCATCAAGCTCTCTACCCCCTCATCTCTATTCTCCCACAATGGGAGTATTTATAGAAAGGGAGGGGGAGACAAGAGTGGGTGAAGGAATAGTGCATTGCCGCCCAAGTCCAAGTGAAAGCTAACCATTCTATAGCTAGTCTGCAGAACGTTGTCTAGCATTCGAACGTTGTCTCTATCTCTTCTTGATAGGTGTTCGAACGCCATATGGGGCCTGACCTTCTCACTCAAGTAGCCTATGGTCTTTTATGGAAACCTATTTCCACACTCCATGAATATCTTGGCGCTTTGCACTCATCATCCTGATCCTCAATCAATTCAAATGGACGTTCGAACGTGAGTTGCGTTCGAACGTGGTACCCAAGTACCTCAGGGCCTTCCTTCTTGACTACAACATGTCATGTCTCCGCAGTCTGGTCTTCACATGGTTTAAGGTAATGTTCGAACGTTGATTGGTGTTCGAACGTTCTTGGCTTAGTCCAAGTTTTTCCAATTTTGCTCCAGAATATGCTGACATTTGATGAAAGTCTGATATTCATTGCCTTTGGTCCCTTGTACAATTTATGCCCTGAAATGTCATCGTTTAAACTCCATCAAAGTATGATTATTCTTAAAAGGGCATAGTAATATGCTAATTTTAACTACTAATCACACACCCAAAATTAAATATTGCTAGTCTCTAGTAATACAACAATTTGAATGAAAATCTATTTCTTATGCCATTTTTGTAGATCATCCAGTTGTATTTAGTCTATGCAACAAGCCGTTAAACCACTAGGTTTACCCTAGCAGACGATTTTTGTCGCGTAAGAGTTTTCAGTGAAGCTACCCACAAACTTTAGTTGAACAAATGTGTTTGTGGGATTGCTGGTTAAAGTAAATTAGCATCATGGTTGTTGGGACACCCAACCCTCAATTTCAACTTACATCCCGTAAGCTCTTTTTTCAGGTATTTATTCTATGCAAAAATTAGCATCAGTCACATTGGCATTTGAAATTCCCTGTGGAGTAGGAATGTTCTTTCTAGAAACAAGAATTGTTACATAACAAACATTTCACTTTAACACCCTCCATGGATAGCTTTGATTTCACAAACCTCTCTTAGAAATACCCTCAGCAAAAATTCCCTCCAATTATAGTGACTTGTCTTTCAAAGGACATGTGATCAGAGGATGACCAATCGAAAAATCACATGCACAATTAGTATGGGAGTGAAACTTTTAGAAAGTAGACTAATCATGTTCTTGGCAAAATCTCATGGAAGAGTATTGATACAATTAACGAAATACTATTTAACATATCCCTCTTGAAGTCGATGACCTACACATACATCAGACATGAGATCAATTAGGGCTTTTCATAAGTTGTAGAGTGGCTAGAGGTCAGTGGCTAATGAAATGACGTCAATGGTATTAAAAAGCTATCCATTTTTTATGTAGTGTAATACATCTCTTTCTAGCTTCTCGACATTTTTCCTAGGAATGGTATTTTTTTCTTTCATTTTTCTCATTTTTCACTTTCTTGGCAATTCCTTGTCTATTTGCCTCTTTTCTTTTTCGATTTTTTTCACCAATTTTTCTTTTATTGAACAGTAGCCACCATTTTCTTTTTTATTTTTCTTGCCTTTTTCTGTATCATATTGATTTATAAGAGAGTGCAAGAAAATTAGATAGCAAGGTATGTTAAGTATATTCTCTTGTGGCTAGGTTATCATATGGGTTTTTCAAAAAAAAATCATTCATTGAAGGCTCCACAATGGCTGACTAGGGATATACTTTTGTAAAAGAAATGGCTAAGGCTCAAAGTCAAATCAAAGATGGTCTAAGATCCTTTCTCAAGTATGTGCACATGTATGTGTCGTATGTAAAGGTTCCCTATGGGACATGTCAGTAGATCACTTTAGTTGCATCAATCAAATCAAGGTTAATGAGATTATTGAAGTGAAAGAGTTCACCTGAGTAAATGTTGATTTCCTCTTAGAAGCATCGTAAAGCTAGAAACTTACCATGGTAATCTTTGTCATCTCCACTGGTTATGTCGGGTGTTTCACAGAATGTCGGTTATATATCGATTTCACTTTCGAGTTTGTTCATATTGTACCTTAAGAATGATAAATACTAATGTATATTTGACAATTTAAGTATAGAGAAAATACCAGTTTTCCAAGAAATGTGGTTTTAAGTCTAGGTTGCTAAGTTGAGGTGTCAAACCGATCATATGCTTAGTCATTTTAAGAAGCAACCTTAGAATCCACATCCATTTCATCATTCATTAACAAGAATTACTAAAGTACTAATTCTACTCATGTATTTAAACAGATAAAAGTGATAAAATGAATTATTCATTTCACATAATATGATTGTTTACAACAACATCAAAAATTCAATTCATCCACAAAAGAAGTGACCACACACAGAAACTTCAAATATCGACAATATCCTACCAAAGAAGAAACTTATCCACCAAAGACGAAACAAACAAACAACTATCAAGAACAGAAATAACTCCTCATCACTCTCCTCCAGATCCACCATCTCTGCCAGCTCCACCAATTCCACCCCTCAATAGGGGAAAGATCTCATCATGCTTAGCTTCAATGCTAAGCATGTTTTCTGGTAGAGAGTACCGAGTGTTGGTGCTAGAACTGGGGCCTGCCTTTTTGTGGGACTATTCTCTCTCTTCCTCTTAATCAAGGGCATCTTGCACCTCATCCACTCCTCAGGTAGGGTCACCTCTTGTCTTACCACTGGGCCACAACTATGACCTTGGCTCCTTCTAAAGGAGGCCTTGTTCAGTGGCCCCATTGGGTTTTGGATTGTCATCTCAGGCCTTACCCTGATCCCATGGTCTTTGCATATCTCCGCGACTAGGGTGCCAAACGGGAGTGTGTTTCGCTTCACATTGCAACCCTTCTTCATTTCTGTCACAATTAGGGAGAGGAGTTCCATGCTTTGGCCCTTCCCAAGTGCATAAAGCAATTGGGCCATGTCAGGGAGGATTTCAATAAACAATGCAATCAATAAATAATGTAATCAATCCTTAGTGGTTTTCATTAACATCACAACACTTTTCATGATACCTATACCTTCGAATCCCTAGGATATAGTCCATTGCAATATATATCTTGTAATATACCAAAATGTGAAGATAAACTATTAAGGATCCCAAAATATCTCTCAATTCTCTATCACCAAATTTCTTATGATATAATCAAACTAAAACAACACTCTCAATGATTCACTTAATGTTCTTCAATTTAATTACATTAGTCATCATAGCCTTAGCAATTATTCATAATCCTATGATAATAACGATCTACTAATTAGTAGGATAACAATAGTCATCCATCCCCAAAACTACATAAACTTTATACACTCATGTCAAAGTTAATCTTCATAGGTATCATCATTGATTCTTCAAATTGCATCTTTCAATTTATTGCCACTAACCATAATGTTCAAATCTTCCATACTCATACTAACAATCCTCAAGTATAACTAATCATACCTATCTTACCAAAGTACTAAAAGAGACAAGAAAAAGAACTTCATATTCTCCCAACACAACTCCAATAACATTAAAAGATTTCACGGAACAATAGAGTTTCATATCAAACTTTAGATATTATTCTTATTTTAATACATATCTGATATATCTAACCACAATCTTTTAAACATATAAAGTCTTTAATCCTACAATATATCTGGTCAAATGTAACTACTATAACTTAGTTAGGCCTCCAAGATTTCCTTTTTACATGTCTCTGAGTTTGTTTCCATAACTCGACCTCAACTTTCCAATCAAATTTGTAAATACAAATGAACTATTCACTCCACACTCAACCAAGAGGTTTTTGATTGTTAATACTTTAGAGAGTCTAAGTATAGTCAACTAAGCCCACCATGAAATAAGATTACCTAAGTATATAGTCCTCAATGAATATCCTACTTATGACCCTTCTAATCTGTTTATACTTCCAAAATAAATTCAATCCATTCTCCGTAATATTTTCAAATTAATATTGGGAACCTCAACTACATAGTTATGAGACAACCTCCTATCCATTTAAGACCTATTGCAAAAATTCCAATCATTATTCCAAAAATAGGCTCCCATTCGAGGTTACTTCACCATATTTCTTCAATTGAACGTATTTGAGAATTATACTATCTCATATCATCGTACTCACCCTAGAGGAAAACATAACACTCGCATGGTTCATATCGTTAAACAAAAACTACATTCATTCCTTAATTTTCATGACTTTTAAGTAATATACATAACTTTTTCATGACTTTTAAGTAATATACATAACTTTCCATAACCTTATTATTCAAAACTTAATCCATCTTAAAAAGATATCTAACTTGATCTTACCTCCCACAACCAAATTGGGTTATCACATCTCCTTCACTTCTAAAAATGTAATCAACACGAATAGCATAATATAATACTTAGAGGCAACGAGCCACCAAATCATATTCACATTTTTTTTATCCATCAAAATACTTTAATCAACATGGGGGTGTTTCTAAATCAAAGCCTAAATAGAGTGGAAGCTTTCTTAAGGATAAGTCCATCAGAGTCTAAGAAGAAAAACATGACACTGTGCTATACAAGGAATACCACTGTGCAAATTTTCGATAAACTTCTGAGAATAAACTAATTTAACTCAGTTATTTCTAGCATGTGTGACCTATATGGTTGGAAAGATATGCGAGTTAAGCTTCTAACAAAAAAAAATGGTGCACAATTTGGACTTTCCAACAGAGAGTTATGATCAAATTGGTTAAAGCTAGTCTGCTTGACTGATGATTATGCTATACTTGTCTAACTCAAGTTTCGCTATCTTTTGTCACAAATCCAATCCCATACCCATCTCCAATATAGGTAATATAACTTGCATAAAGATCTATGCCTAGCATCATTTATAAACCAAAAGCCAAATTACCATCCGTCTCCTAGAATAGTCCAAAATGACATGATATAGAACTAGAATATCCATGAATTCGAACGAATAATTAATCCCTAAGTTAACTATGCAACAAATCACACATATCTTATAAACATATACCTTCAAACAAATTTAACTCTAGAGTTTCTTCAACTGAACCTAATGCTCCAGTGATAGTCCACAACCTACAGCTCCTATGTGAGACCTAATAACCTGGCTCTAATACCAAACCTATAACGCCCCGAAATTCACCTTGGATGACATTACTATCTAAAACCATTCACATCATGAGATAAACTAATAAAATTCATAAATATAGAAAATTCCATTCCTCATATATAATATATACGACATCATCCAAAAGAATATGCCAACCCATGACCTTTACATCTAAAAATCAAACTTTATCTTGCAGTGGAATAAACAAAAATATCATTCATACTTTGTCTCAAAATGCATCACCTAGTCTAGGACATAAAGAGAACAACTCTAGAAACCCCTATCGGGATCCATGCTTCCATTCAATTGAGCTTTCCAAGCTACCTGGTCATCAACTCTGAGCTCTTCCTCTAGATCAACATCTGAAAATTTTATTGTAGGGGTGAGCACTAAGCTGTGTAGAAAAATTCTCCCAAACTCGAACAAGGTTTAGAAAATATATAAAACCCGTCGGTCTCATTTTACAAATATCATATATGACTTTTGAAAGAAAACACTAACAACTCATCCGATCTCAAGTTTACACAGTAGTAATAAATTAAATGAAGAGTAAAACCAATTTCCAAACAATAAACCATTAGCAACAATTGTATCTTCCCTACAATAAACCATTTCCAATAGTTTCTTGTATCATTATCTCCAATTGTATCTGTTTACCATAATATAACATTACCCACCTTATGTATCTGTATCTTAGGTAGGAAGTAAGACTTCACATGAATACACACATTGAAAATATTATGGCCCACACACTACACCCAATCCTAGCAAGGTTATACAACTTTAGAAAGAGCGTACACCGAAGCATCGGCAGTGACGAATCTAACCCAAGAATAATATACTAACCCGCAACCTCGATACCACGTGAACGAATAGTGGTTTGGTCCTCGCAAGGCACTAACCCCACTACGAGTGGTAAGGAACCTTCAAACCCACACGGAGTAAGAAACAAATCTACCCACTCTACAATACCCAGTCAACGGCCAGCCATGTTCATCCAAACATCCACACAAGAGATACAATATCAACCACTTTCTCAAATCACAAGTAAATAAAAAATTCCCCTAATTCTATAAGTATTTTTCCAAGGGAGCAATTCCAGAAAGTATACAAGAGATCATCAAAAATATATTTTTATTGTTCAAATAAAGTACTAGAGTTTTGAAATCAAGAACAAAGGAATATCAAGAAGAAAAATCTATATTTCTCAAAAAAAATTGTTTTGACATCCATAATATGAATTTTTATGGCTATCAAACCTTAACTTCACTCAAAACATGGCAAGGTTAGCAAGAACATCAAAAAACAAGGATTCCAATACATATATCTAAGATTTAGAGTCAAAACATATATACATATAAGCCCTAGCATCAATGAACAAGAGTGGGAAGAAACCCCCACCCTACCTTTCTTCCTTAGTGTTGTGCAAAAAACTAGAAGATTTGATCCACTTCAATGTGAAAATCCATCTTGAATCTTGTGTTTCTCCCCCTCTTTCTTCCTTTCTAAGACTCTCTAGGGTTGAAAATGGTGAAATGAGGCTATGGGATGTGGCCTTATGCATTTATAAGGAGAGAAAAGAGTCCAACCGACGTAAATATGATACTCTGATTTGTAGCTCTCGTTCGAACATCATTTTGGCATTCGAATGTTAGTTGCTCCCAGTACTTTTTTTTTACTAGACAAAAGTACTGGAACGAACTGTCATTCGAATGGACTTTCATGTTCGAACGTCATCCCATTTTCAGCTGAAATTTCAATGAAGTTTTGACTTATTTAGATATCGATTTGGAAAATTTTTGTGAAATACACTTTTGTAGCCCTGTAAGTATAGTGTCTACTATAAAACTTTCAGCTCAAAAGGACATCAGGGTAAAACGTTATGGTCTAAATACTAAGTCAGTGTCAAAATCCTTCCTACCTAAATTCTATCTAAAATGTGTCTAAACTCCGAATTACTTCCTAACTTCTACTACCTCGCATATTACCTCTCCCAAGGTTTTCCAACCTTTAGGATTCACTGGAGACCTTATCTTGACCTACAAATTTTTAGAAACTTACCCAATCACTGTTCTCAAGATTAAAAATATTCAAAATTAAGTTTAACCCAAAAGTCAATTTGTCCAAAACTCAAACTTCATGATCTATCTTTCAACAATGATTCTAAGTTTCTACCATCATTTTTTTCATCTTAGGATAACTCTTAAGATAATAGTATCCTTATTTAATTTTTAATACAGGGTCTCCTTGGTATCATCTTGTTAATTAAAGAGCATTAGGATCTCCTTGGTATTATCGTACAACCTAACAAATGATCTTCTTGGTTCAGACCATAGAACGTTTATGCCGAGAAGATTAGAACACAAACATAGACTTGGTCAAGGGGCATAAAAGGTGATTAACCTTACATACCGACCATGTCAGTCGGTGTAATGGAAGATAGTTGTAGTTTGACATTGTATTATACAAGGAAAGTCACTTGACCATGTCAGTCAGCGTAATGGAAAACCATGTCAAGTGAGACATTATGCCTAAATATCAGTAGGTGTGGGCCCTTTGACCTTGGTATTTAGGTTTAGTAGAATAGTAAAATTCAGCCAATCATAGGAGGGGCCCTTGAGAATGCAATAAATGCTCATCATAGACATGTAATAAATGACTAAGGAACCTTAAATGCTTGAGGGTAGGGAGAAAAGATATTAATACCTCGGTGCAAGACGTGATGCTGAACAATTATTCTTGTAGAGCACATCATCAAACGTCTAGTCTCAGAATGAATGCTTGGCACGAGGGTTAATGATCGACAAGGATCTGAAGGCCGAGGGATTAATGACATCAACATGCTTCAGATGGATATGCATGCAAAGGACCGAGGATTGAGGTCAAAGGGCATTTTTTTTTTTGATACCTAGTTTTTTGACGAGTTAAAGAAACATCCCTACTATCTCAAAGGTGAGACAATCAGGGGCCCTCCCACCAAAAGGGATCATATAGATGTTCTTGAAAGACGCACTTGGCCATCAGGAAAGTATAAATGGCAGTCTTAGAAGAGAGAGAAATGTATGCTCTCTGAACCCAACACTTAGCATTATGTCTCTTTTTACTCCTAAAAAACTAACTTTAGCATCGGATGGGAATCGCCGGAGACACCTCCGACTTCCTTTCTGACCTTTCTTTGTGATTGTCAGGTTTTTTCGTCCCCAAACCACAAAAGTAAGTCTCTAGTGCCAACTAAAGTGTTGTTATCTCATCATTGTGCAAGAAATCACACACACAATTTGGCGTTGATTGTAGGAAAAGAACTTCTCTATAGTCAGCACCATAGTTAACACTCGATCATGAGACTATGCAGAAAAAAGCCCATATCACAAGAAGAAGACTAACACTTTTCCAAATCTCTTGATGTCTAAATCAGTGCACCATATTGATATCTTAAACCAGAACCAAGCCACCAGATAGGAATGTGCTAACCATTCCAGGCAGCAATCCCAACATACTATACCAAGTCTCAAGGTGGTAGGGGAAAACCAGCTTGTGAGCTGTTAGGCCTCATAAAAGAACGGTTAGAGTGTCGGTTCAACCAAATTAAAGAATGCAAAATCAATGTGTTGAATATGTTAGATGAGTTTGGACACTCTGGAAGGTCGAGGACCTTCATCCATTCCAATAGGGTCGGATCCAATCAAGACATGTTAAAAGGAAATGATTTTTGGTATCACCTCACTAAAAATTTGGGAAATTCCAAGGACCCTAAGCATACTCGCCCACGTGGCGGTGAAACTGACACCCTATGAAAAAGGACCCAGACATCTACTTGATGACAATCTCCATCAACGTCTCTCGCTAATGGAGGGGAGAGATGGATTTGAGGAGGGTTATACCCTATTTGTGAAAGTTGTGAGCATAATATGCATCGTTGTGTCCCCTAAGTATTGAAATGGGGGCGACAACTTGAGATCACACTTAAACTCAAAGTGGCTTGAACTGGCAACTCAACAGCAGGAGAATGATACCAACAACATCCATTCTCCCTTCATTCAAAGTATAAGGGAGGTGGTCGTACCCCGATTTAAAGTGTAAGATGGTTGATCTGACCCGGAGGCTCATCTCCGACAATACAAATAGCTTTTGTCATCTATGACACTAAATTTGTTATGTTGAGTGTTTTTATGAGTCTCGAAGACACGGTCATGAAGTGGTATAAGAGTTTGCCCCCAAAAGCATCAGGTCATGGAAATTATTGATCGAATAATTTACCGCTCGATTCATTACCGACAGTAAACATCCAAAGGATGTCGGACCAATGCTTACTCTCCAACAGAGGGAAGATGAAATCCTCAAGTAGTACACCACCCATTAGTGAGAAGAGATGAATGAGGTAGAGGGATGCTCCGAGTTGATGACCACTACCTCTTTCCTTCTCGGGTTGTTCAAGATATTGACATATATCGGTCCATAACAAAGAGGACTCTTTCCACATGGGCTAGTTGATGGCTAGTATTGATAAGTATGCAAATGTGGAAGATGATTTGGGGACATTCAGGGGCAAGAATATAGCCTCGAAGAAAAAGAAGGAACATCAAAGGTAGAAAGAGAAGACCGGCACTGCCCTTAGCCCAAATTTATTATGAGGGGTCCAAATAGTTTTCCAAGAGTCGATTTATAAACTGTTTCACAAGGTCAAGAAGGGGCCCTTCAAAAGGCTCAGTAAAGATGCAAGGGGAACCCTTGACGAGGAATCAGAATGCCCGATGCTCATACCACAGAGATACTAAGCACCTCATAGAGGATTATCGAGTATATAAATCTTTCTTAGAGAAATTTGTACAGGAAGGGCACCCCGGTGAATTCATTGATCGAGATGCATCAAAGGAGGGCATCGAGTGGCTGAGACAGAGAGAAACGCCACAATAATAATAGATGTAATCCATGTTTGTCCCTTACAGCGGTCAACCACCAACATGCTATATAAGGACAAGAAAAATGGTGACGATGGTGCCAAAGGTCGAGGTAAACAAGGCAGAAGTGCCGCCAACTAAAAAGATTCGAGGAGAAGGGATCAATGTCATTTTCTCAGACACCAACTTGGTTAGAGCAGTGTTTCCACACGATGACGCACTAATTGTCACTTTGGAGATATCAAATTTTTACATAAGGTGCATACTAATCAACTTTGGAAGTTCATTTGAGGTCATATATCAAAATATGCTACATAAGATGGGGCTCAACTGTAAAGAACTCACCCTGCCAGATACACGTGGATTTGAGCTTTAAACCAGTCAAACCAAAACATACTGATAGGCCCCACACCATGTCAACGCCATGAATAAAGAGGTAGAATGGCTCTTGGAGGTCGACCTGATCAGGGAAGTGCAATTCCTAAAGTGGATGTCAAACAAAGTGTGCATAAGAAAGAAAAAGGAAAAGTGAAGTGTTTGCGTCGACTTCATTGATTTAAACAAAAGGATGACTATCCACTTTCTAAGGTGGACAGCTGGTGGATGTGACTGCAGGACATGTATTTGACATTCATGGACACACATGCGGGGTACCATCAAATCCCCTTACATCTCTCAGACCAAAAGAAGACGGTCTTCATAAAGCCACATGTGGTCTACTGCTATATGGTTACGTCGTTCAGCCTCAAGAATGCTAGAACCACTTACCAACGACTGATGAACAGGATGTTTAAAAACCAGATAGGGATGACCATGAAAGTATATAATGATGATATGCTTGTAAAAAACAAGTGTTGAGGGGTTCATTTGAAAGATTTGGGAACAACATTCCAAACACTTCGAGAGTATGGGCTGAGACTAAACGCGACTAAGTGCTCGTTTGGAATCAGCTTAGTGAAATTCTTAGGATTTATGGTTACTCAATGCGGTATGGAAGCAAGCTTTGAGCAGATACATGCCATAACAGGATTTAGAGGCTAAGAACTATTAAGGATGTACAAGAGTTGACAGACATGCTGGTTGCTCTAAACTATTTCATATCTGATTCCTCGGACAAGTGTAAGCCCTTCTTTGGTGCCGTTAAGAAAGTGCAAAGAGACGTGTGGGACAATGAATGCAATAAGACACTACATGGAATAAAGGATTATCTCAGGATTTCCCCCACCCTCTTGATCCTAGAGAATAGGGATACGCTGTTCCTTTACTTATTGGTTTTGAAATTCACAGTCAGTGGGGCCTTACTCTGAGAATCTATTTCTAACTAGAAACTCATTTATTATGTAAGCAAAGCACTATTGGATCCCAAAAAAAGTATCTCCTGTGAGAGAAATAGATATTGGCTCTAGTCATCGTGACGAGGATATTGAGGAATTACTTCCAGGCCCACCTGATAGTGGTATTGACCAAACAACCACTAAAATTTGTTCTGAGGAAGGCTGACCAATCTACGAGGATAGCCAAATGGGCCACTGAGTTGGGGGAATATGATATTTACTACAAGCCTAAGACGATGATCAAGAGTTAAGTCTGTAACGCCCCAAATACCACCTTGGACGGCATTATATTCAATAACTATTCATATCATGAGAGCTACTAATAAATTCATAAATAACCGAGGGTCCTTAATTTAACAAAATTCGGGCAGAGTCTCCTTTGTTCGGAGAGCTCTACCCAAAACACAACCTGTGCAATTCTACTGTAATGACCACACCGGGTCCATTTAACTACCATAAAATCAATCCATCAAATTTACATGTTATCCCAAAAGAATAGGCCAAGCTATGGCCTTTTCATCCCCACAAAAGTACTATAATACACAACGGAATTTACAAAATAAAACTAGGCTATACAATTCTCCCAAAAGATTGTCCAAGTCTATAACAAAAGAAAGGGGGGTCGCTCTAAGCGTCCACCTCGGGATTAACGTTCCCTTCTGTCGGAGTCTCCCAATGTGTCGACTCCTCGACTCCCAGCTCCTCGTCAAAGGCAAAATCTGAAAGGTGGGGAAGTAATGGGGGTGAGCACGAGGCTCGGTAGGAGGATCCTTCCAAACCCATTCAAGGTTTTGAAATCAAGTAAAACAGGTAGGTCACATTTCGCACATACATATAAATGAATTTTGAAATAAAATAAGGACATTTTAAAGGAGATCTCAAGTTTGTACAATAATAAGGAATTGAAAGAGAATAAAATCACGTTTAATTGGCAAATAATTTCTAACATAATCCACTCCACTATACACCATTTCCACAAGTTATCGCGGCATCCCATACTACCCAAAACTCTTGGAGAAATAATATTTGGTAAAATGAACAATAATTTCTATTAGGTACCACTCTAGTAGGTTGTCGCTTCTCATGAATCTACCTGACGATTCTACCTCGTTCACCCATTTATAATAGCAATCACAGGCCAATTTAGGAAGGGCGTGTACCGTCGCATACGACATTGACGAAATCCTTCCAAGGTGTCTAGTATACTAACTCTTTTCCCCAGTATCCGTGAACAATAGTGGTCATTGTCACAACAATGATCCGCTACGAGCATTAGGCAACCATCTCACCCCCACTGGGATAGACTGACCTCTAACACTCAACGGCAGCTCTCGAATGTAATTCAAGTCCCTCACAACACCATACACAAGAGTGACATACCAACAATATGCTCAAACCGCATATACAAGCAAATTCCATGATTTTTCTCAATTTTGACAAGCAGTATATATAATAGAACAATTTAAGAAACATACCCATTCCGTAAATCATGTTACAAGAGACAAGTTTAAAGGAAATAAGCATGAGATCATCAATACAATCATTTTACTACCCAACACAAAGCTCTAGAATTTTTGAAATCAAGATGATGTGAAGATATAGAGAAAAACCCATATTTCCCCCAAAACTAGGATTTGATGGATTTCCAACCATCATTTTGTTCAAATCATGTGAATGTTTGTAAAAATATCAAGAAACAAGAAACCCATAACAAATACATACTATTAAGAGTCAAAATCTACATATATAATAACCCTAACATCAAAGAAAAAGAAATGGAAGAAAACCGTACATTGAATCAAAGTCCCAAACCAAAATCCAAGCTCTAGAGATCACCTTTCTCTCTTTCCTCCTTTCCTCCTTACCTCTATCTTCTCCTAGGGTGCTAAGAGGTTTGGGGTGAGAGATGTGAATAAAAAATGAAAGCAAAGGGGCTGAAAGCTGTGTTTTAAACACAGCAGCCCCGAAGTTTACTGTTCACAGTCTGTTTAGGCTATCTCCAAAATTACGGTTTTGCAACTAGAAATCTCCAATTTGCTTCATATGACTACCCTAAGGTTTTTTGACATTCCGGATTCATTTTTTATGTTATTTTAACCTACAAATATTTATTTTTATGATTTATCTCAAAACTAAAATAAATTTACACTCGAAACACTAAAATTACTATTTTATTCTTCCGAACCGCTATAGGTGCTATTTTTACGGTTTCATTATACATATAGTTTATTCTTAAGTCATTAAAAATATAAAAATCACTAAAAAAGTATATTACTATATTAATATAAACATATAGGGGTTTACACTTTCAAAGTCTAAGAAGAAAACGCAACACTTTACTATCCAAGGAACATCATAGTGCAAATTTTTTGGTCAACTTCGGAGAATAAACTGTTTTGACTCAGTTATTTATAGTGTATGTGACCTATATGGATGGAAAGATATACGAGTTAGGGTTCTAAAAAAAATAACGGTGCGCAATTTGGACTTTTCAACAAAGAGTTATGATCAAATTGGTGAAAGGTAGTCTACCAGACTGCTTGGTTCTTCTATATTTGTCTAACTAGAGTTTGAGTGTCTTTTGTCTTAAATCATATCTCATACCCTTCTCCAATATAGGTAGTATGACTAGCACAAGGATCCATGTCTTTCATCATTCATTAACCAAAACTAAATTATTATCCGTCTCCTAGAATCATCCTTAATAACATGATGTAGAACTAGTATATCTATCAAAATTTTTCTTCAATTCCTCTAAACTAGCTCATTGATGAGAATGCAAAATGTCATATTTTTCTCTTTTATTATTTAGCATTTTATACTTATTATTCTTATAATTTGATTTAGGATGTAAATAGAGACGTTAAATGCAAAACGAAGCTAATTGGGCGATTGTTGATAGTTTAGAGATGTGGGGGTTTACAATCCACCCCCCTTAAAGAAAGTTTTGTCCTCGAAACTTACCTCAAGTAGCGAATAAGTGCGGGTACTTCTCTCGCATCTCCCACTCCGGTTCCCAAGTTGCTTCCTCCATGCCATGGTATTGCCATAGGACTTTCACCAGCTGGATTACCTTATTGCGAAGCACTTTCTCCTTGATATCAAGAATTTTCACCAGCTGCTCTTCATAGGTGACTCCATCTTGCACTTCAATATCTTCCAAATCCACGACATGCGACGTATCTAGTTGACACTTCCTCAACATCGAAACGTGGAACACATCATGAACTCCAGACAACGGTGCTGGTAGCCAAAGTTGGTATGCTACTTTGCCCACTCTCTTGATCACTTTAAATGGACCGATGTACCTTGGAGCGAGTTTTCCTTTCTTGCCGAATCTAAGTACGCCCTTCATGGGTGACACTTTGAGAAATACAAAATCTCCCTCCTTGAATTTCAAATGCTTTCTTCTCCTATCCGCATAGCTCTTTTGTCGACTCTGTGCGGTGCGTAATCTCTCCCGAATGAGCTGAATCTTCTTCGTTGTCTCCCGCACAGTCTCGGGCCCAAACATACTACTCTCTCCGGCTTCCAACCAAGACGTCGGGGATCTACATGGTCTTCCATACAAAGCTTCATACGGTGCCATCCTGATACTCACTTGGTAGCTGTTGTTGTACGCAAATTCCACCAACGGTAAGTGATCGCTCCAACTCCCTTTGAAGTCCAACATGCAAGCCCGTAACATGTCATCCAAAATCTGTATTACTCTCTTGGATTGGCCATCTGTTTGAGGGTGAAAGGCTGTGCTAAAATGTAACTCTGTCCCCATAGCTTGTTGTAGACTTTGCCAAAAATGAGCCACAAAACGAGAATCGCGATCCGACACGATAGAAAGTGGAACTCTATGCAATTGAACAATCTCTCGAATGTACAGTCTGCTCAAGGTCTCTAACGAGTCTGTGGTCTTTATCCCCAAAAAGTGAGCTGACTTGGTGAGTCGATCTACTATAACCCCTACCGCGTTATGCCCTCTTGAAGTCCGTGGAAAACCCGACATGAAGTCCATGTTGATATGATCCCACTTCCACTCCGGTATAGGCAGAGACTGTAATAATCCTCTGGGTCGTTGGTGCTCAATCTTCACTTGCTGACATACGGAACACCTTGAAATGAACTTTGCTACATCCTTCTTCATTCCACTCCACCAATATTGTCGTTTCATATCTCTATACATTTTTGTACTCCCCGGATGTATAGAGAACTTCGATCGATGGCACTCACCCAACACTTCTTCCCTCACTTGGTCGTCATTTGGCACGCATAATCTTCCCAGAAACTATAACTCCTCATTCTTTATAGACCAATCCTCAACAATCTCATTACTCTCTAATTTATCCCGAATTTCTGTCAACTCGGGATCTAACCGTTGCAACTCCACAATCCTTTGTCGGAGAACTGGTTGAGCTACTAGGTTAAACAAACATGGTCGATGCTCCGGTCCATCGACCCATAGATCAAACTCCTCTAACGTATCAATAATTTTCCACCATTGATCTGCAAGGACATTGATTTCACCCTGAGACTTCCTACTCAATGCATCCGCTACTACATTAGCCTTCCCCGGATAATAGTTGAGAGTGAAGTCGTAATCTTCTAAGTACTCAATCCGCCTTCTCTGCCGGAGATTCAATTGTTTTTGTGTGAACACATACTTGAGGCTTTTATGATCCGAGAACACTTGAAATTTCTCTCCATACAAGTAACACCTCCACAACTTAAGAGCAAAAACCACAGCGGCTAGTTCCAAGTCGTGAGTGGGGTAGTTTTGCTCATGAATCTTGAGTTGCCTTAAGCCATAAGCAGCCACCTTACCTCCTTGCATCAACACACATCCCAAGCCTCGTAGTGAAGCATCGGTGTAAACATCGTAACCTTCTCCACTGTTTGGAATAATGAGGATCAGTGCCGTCGTCAACTTTTTCTTCAAGGTGCGAAAAGCTAATTCACACGCTTGAGTCCACACAAATTTCTCTCCCTTCTTGGTAAGGCGAGTCATCGGCATTTTAAGCTTGGAAAAACCTTCCATAAACCTACGATAGTAGCCGGCTAACCCCAAGAAACTACGTATTTCTGTCACGTTCTTTGGTGGTTCCCATTGCATTACGGCCTCAATCTTCAAGGAATCAACCGCTACCCCTTGCTCGGACACAACATGGCCAAGGAATTTCACTTCCTTCATCCAAAACTCACACTTGCTCATCTTCGCATATAACTTATGTTCTCTCAATGTTTGTAGCACAACCGAGAGATGATGTTCATGTTCTTCTTGTGTTCGGGAATAAATCAATATGTCATCAATAAACACAATGACAAATTGATCTAGATATGGATGGAATACTCTGTGCATCAAATCCATGAAGGCTACTGGAGCATTAGTCAATCGGAACGGCATCACCGTATACTCGAAGTGACCATACCAAGTACGAAAAGCAATCTTAGGAATATCCTCCTCCTTGATACGCAGTTGATGGTACCCAGTGCGAAGATCAATCTTGGAGTAGAACTTAGAACCCCTCAACTGATCAAATAAACCATCAATGCGCGGTAAGGGATACATGTTCTTCACCGTCACCCGATTCAACCGTCGGTAATCTGTGCATAATCGAAGTGTTTCATCCATCTTTTTCACAAAGAGGACCGGGGCTCCCCAAGGTGAAGTGCTCAGACGGATGAATCCAATTGCTAGCAAGTGGGCCCGTTGCTTTCTTAGCTCCTTCAACTCCAAAGGCACCATCCGATAAGGAGCAATAGAAATAGGTTCGGTTCCCAGATAAAGATCGATTACGAACTCAATCTCTCTCTTTGGCGGTAATCCGGGTAATTCATCTGGGAAGACATCTGAAAAATTTGATACAATCAACACCATAACCGATTGGAATTTATCCCAATCATCTCCCATCAAGCTAGCCAAGAAACTCAAGTGGCTTCCTGCCTTAGCTTTTAAGAATTTACTTCCGTAGTAGGAAATGGATGGAAAGAATCTCGGTTATTCACAAAACTAAAAATGACTCCTCCCGGCAATTGAAATGTAATCTGCTTGTGTAGACAATCCATTACCGCCCGAAAAGCGGATAACAAGTTCATCCCAAAAATCACGTCATACCCCTTCATCTCTAAAGCAATCAAATCCACATTCAATTCGTGCTCCCCAATACGAAGCATACAACCCTTGCAGACTCGGCTAGTACCCAACTGTTCTCCCGTAGGCAAGTCAACAATCAAGGCATGTTCTAACTTCTCGAAACTTAATCCCAAATTCATAGCATATGCAGTACGAATAAAAGAATGAGTAGCACCGGGATCGAATAAGATTCGAGCCCAAGAATTGTAGAGGAGAACAATACCTTCTATCACTGTATTTGAAACATCCTCCTCCGGTTGGGTTAAAGCAAATACCCTCCCCGGAATTGAATCACCGTGGGCTTGAGCTCTCAATGGTTTGGGTGGTGGGGGTGGCTTGTTTGGATTGGATGGCCCCGCTGATTGATTGGTCTTGGTTGAAAACGACGGGCAGTTGTTTTGGAAGTGCCCTAAACCTCCACATGCAATGCATTGACGGGAGTTTGTGGCTGTCCTCCCCGGTACACCTCCTACTCCTCGAGCTATCTGAGGTCTCTGTCCTATCACCTAATCGGGGAGACGGTATGGTAGCGCCCTCGGCGCTCCGCTGCTGCAGGCTCCAGTACGGATCGGGCCTCCTCTTACATAATTCTGTCGCCTCTGAGAGTCCTCAATGTCTCTCTCCACTACTGTTGCTCTGTCCACTAGATCACTATAGTCTCTGATCTTGAGAGCCACAAGCTTCTCCCTGATAACTGGCCTCAACCCCTGCTCGAAGCGTTTGGCCCTCCAAGCCACGGTGGATATAAACTCTGGGGCATAGCGGGACAACTCGTCGAACCTCCTCTCATACTTGGCTACAGTCATACTGTCCTGTCGCAAGGCAAGAAAGTCTACACTCATCCTATCTCGAACAGACTCTGAAAAATACTTGTCATTGAAGATTTGCTCAAATTCCTTCGAAACAAGCGTATTGTTGTTCCTCCTCCTCTTCATTGACCCCCACCAGTGATCGGCCTCTCCTACCAACAAGTAGGTAGCCAAGCCCACCCGAAGGTCCTCGGCGATCCCCATACCATTACAAATCTTTCTCACCCTACGAATCTATATATCCGCATCTAAGGGATTGGAGCTCCCTTGAAAGGTTGGTGGGTGTTGTCGTAGAATTTTCCGAAGAGCCACCATCCTTCGATTCTCATCTCCGTTGCCTGGCACTTGAACTAACGGACGAACTCCACCGTTGTGGTGGTTGTTCCCACCTTGTTGTTGCACTAGGTTGGTGAGTTCCCTTAAGCATTGGTAAATACCATTCATGGCATCGGGAGGCGATGGAGGTGGTGAGTGTGCTTGATCACCACGTCCCCGTCCACGTCCACGTCCTCTTCCTCCCATCCTGCACTTCAATTCACAATTTAGCTTAATCGATGTACAAGACAACCTAACTATCGCTTTAAACTAAAGTATAGGGCTTGTGAAAATTAAACTGACTAATATTTTCTTTTCTAGTCCTAGCTCTCTAGTGGAAATCCATAACCTACAGCTCCCATGTAAGACCTAAAGCCTAGGCTCTGATACCAAAATTTGTAACTCCCCAAATACCACCCTGGACAGCATTACATTTAATAACCATTCATATCATGAGAGCAACTAATAAATCCATAAATAACCGGGGATCCTTAATTTAACAAAATTCGGGCAGAGTTTCCTTTGTTCGGAGAGCTCTACCCAAAACACAACCTGTGCAATTCTACTGTAATGACCACACCAGGTCCATTTAACTACCATAAAATCAATCCATCAAATTTACATGTTATCCCAAAAGAATAGGCCAAGCTATGGCCTTTTCATCCCCATAAAAGTACTATAATACACAGCAAAATTTACAAAATAAAACTAGGCTATACAATTCTCCCAAAAGATTGTCCAAGTCTATAACAAAAGAAAGGGGGGTCGCTCTAAGCGTCCACCTCGGGATCCACGCTCCCTTCTGTCGGAGTCTCCCAATGTGTCGGCTCCTCGACTCCCAACTCCTCGTCAAAGGCAAAATCTGAAAGGTGGGGATGTAAGGGGGTGAGTACGAGGCTCTGTAGGAGGATCCTTCCAAACTCATTCAAGGTTTTAAAATCAAGTAAAACAGGTAGGTCACATTTCGCACATACATATAAATGAATTTTAAAATAAAATAAGGACATTTTAAAGGAGATCTCAAGTTTGTACAATAATAAGGAATTGAAAGAGAATAAATCCACGTTTAATTGACAAACAATTTCTAACATAATCCACTCCACCATATACCATTTTCACAAGTTATCGCGGCATCCCATACTACCCGAAACTCTTGGAGAAATAATATTTGGTACAATGAACAATAATTTCTATTAGATACCACTCTAGTAGGTTATCGCTTCTCATGAATTTACTTGACGATTCTACCTCGTTCACCTATTTATAATAGCAATCACAGACCAATTTAGGAAGGGCGTGTACCGTTTCATACGACATTGACGAAATCATTCCAAGGTGTCTAGTATACTAACCCTTTTCTCCGGTTTTCGTGAACAATAGTGGTCACTGTAACAACAATGATCCGCTACGAGCATTAGGCAACCATCTCACCCCCACTGGGATAGACTGACCTCTAACACTCAACGGCAGCTCTCGAAGTAATTCAAGTCCCTCACAACACCATACACAAGAGTGACATACCAACCATATGCTCAAACCTTATACACAAGCAAATTTCATGATTTTTCCCAATTTTCACAAGCAATATATATAATAGAACAATTTAAGAAACATACCCATTTCGCAAATCATGTTACAAGAGACAAGTTTAAAGAAAATAAGCATGAGATCATCAATACAATCATTTTACTACCCAACAAAAAGCTCTAGAATTTTTAAAATCAAGATGATGTGAAGATATAGAGAAAAACCATATTTCCCCAAAAACTAGGATTTGATGGATTTCCAACCATCATTTTGTTCAAATCATGTGAATGTTTGTAAAAATATCAAGAAACAAGGAACACATAACAAATACATCCTATTAAGAGTCAAAATCTACATGTATAATAACCCAAACATCAATGAAAAAGAAATGGAAGAAAATCCTACATTGAATCAAAGTCCCAAACCAAAATCCAATCTCTAGAGACCTCCTTTCTCTCTTTCCACTATCTTCTCCTAGGGTGCTAAGAGGTTTGGGGGTGAGAGATGTGAAGAAAAAATTGAAGCAAAGGGGCTGAAAGCTGTGTTTTAAACACAGCAGCCCCGAAGTTTACTGTTCACAACCTGTTTAGGCTATCTCCAAAATTACGGTTTGGCCACTAGATATATCCAATTTGTTCCATATGACTACCCTAATATTTTTTGACATTCCAGATTCATTTTTAATGTTATTTTAACCTAAAATATTTATTTTTATGATTTATCTCAAAATTAAAATAAATTTACACTCGAAACACTAAAATTACTATTTTATTCTTCCGAACCGCTATAAGTGCTATTTTTATGGTTTCAATATACATATGGTTTATTCTTAAGTCATTACATATATAAGAATCACTAAAAAGGTATATTATTTTATTAATCTAAACATATGGGGGTTTACACTTTCATAGTCTAAGAAGAAAACTCAACACTTTACTATCCAAGGAACTTCACCGTGCAAATTTTTTGGTCAACTTCAGAGAATAAACTGTTTTAACTCAGGTATTTATAGTGTATGTGACCTAGATGACTGGAAAGATATACGAGTTAGGATTCTAACAAAAATAACGGTGCACAATTTGGACTTTTCAACAAAGAGTTATGATCAAATTGGTGAAAGGTAGTCTACCAGACTGCTTGGTTCTTCTATACTTGTCTAACTAGAGTTTGAGTGTCTTTTGTCACAAATCATATCTCATACCCATCTCCAAAATAGGTAGTATGACTAGCATAAGGATCCATGTCTAGCATCATTCATTAACCAAAACCAAATTATTATCCGTCTCCAAGAATCATCCATAACAATATGATGTAGAACTAGTAAATCTATCAATTTTTTTTTCAATTTCTCTAAGCTAGCTCATTGATGAGAATGCCAAATGTCATATTTTTCTCTTTTATTATTTATCATTTTATACTTATTATTCTTATAATTTGATTTAGGATGTAAATAGAGACGTTAAATGCAAAACGAAGCTAATTGGACGATTGTTGATTGTTTAGAAATGTGGGGGTTTACAATCCACCCCCCATAAAGAAAGTTTCGCCCTCGAAACTTACCTCAAGTAGCGAATAAGTGCGTGTACTTCTCTCGCATCTCCCACTCCGGTTCCCAAGTTGCTTCCTCCACGCCATGGTATTGCCACAGGACCTTTACCAGCTGGATTACCTTATTGCGAAGCACTTTCTCCTTGATATCAAGAATCTTCACCAGCTGCACTTTCTCCTTGATCGCTCCAACTCCCTTTGAAGTCCACCGCACAAGCCCGTAACATGTCTTCCAAAATATATATTACTCTCTCGGATTGGCCATCTGTTTGAGGGTGAATGACTGTGCTGAAATGTAACTCTGTCCCCATAGCTTGTTGTAGACTTAGCCAAAAACAAGCCACAAAACGAGAATCGCGATCCGACACGATAGAAAGTGGAACTCCATGCAATCGAAAAATCTATCGAATATACAGTCTGCTCAAGATCTCTAACGAGTCTGTGGTCTTCATCCCCAAAAAGTGAGCTGACTTGGTGAGTCGATCTACTACAACCCCTACCGCGTTATGCCCTTTAGATGTCTGTGGAATACCAAACACGAAGTCCATGGTGATATGATCCCACTTCCACTCCGGGATAAGCTGAGACTGTAATAATCCTCTGGGTCGTTGGTGCTCAATCTTCACTTGCTGACATAAGGCATACCTTGAAATGAACTTTGCTACATCCTTCTTCATTCCACTCCACCAATATTGTCGTTTCATATCACTATACATTTTTGTACTCCCCGGATGTATAGAGAACTTCGATCGGTGGCACTCACCCAATACTTTTTCCCTCACTTGGTCGTCGTTTGGCACGCATAATCTTCCCAAAAACTGTAACTCCTCATTCTTTATAGACCAATCCTCAACAATCTAATTCCTTTCCAATTTATCCCAAATTTCTGCCAACTCGAGATCTAACCGTTGCAACTCTACAATCCTTTGTCGGAGAACTGGTTGAGCTACTAGGTTAAACAAACATGGTCGATCTTCCGGCCCAACGACCCATAGATCAAACTCCTCTAACGTATCAATAATTTTCTACCGTTGAGCCCTAAGGACATTGATTTCACCCTGAGACTTCCTACTCAATGCATCCGTTACTACATTAGCCTTCCCCGGATAATAGTTGAGAGTGAAGTCGTAATCTTCTAAGTACTCAATCCACCTTCTCTGCCGGAGATTCAATTGTTTTTGTGTGAACACATACTTGAGGCTTTTATGATCCGAGAACACTTAAAATTTCTCTCCATACAAGTAACACCTCCACAACTTAAGAGCAAAAACCACAGCGGCTAGTTCCAATTCGTGAGTGGGGTAGTTTTGCTCATGAATCTTGAGTTGCCTCGAGCCATAAGCAACCACCTTGCCTCCTTGCATCAACACACATCCCAAGCCTCGTAGAGAAGCATCGGTGTAGACATTGTAATCTTCCCCACTGTTTGAAATAATGAGGATCGGTGTCTTCGTCAACTTTTTCTTTAAGGTGCGAAAAGCTAATTCACACGCTTGAGTCCACAAAAATTTCTCCCCCTTCTTGGTAAGGCGAGTCATCGGCATTTCAAGCTTGGAAAAACTTTCCACAAACCTACGATAGTAGCCGGCTAACACCAAGAAACTACGTATTTCTATAACGTTCTTTGGTGGTTCCCATTGCATCACGGCCTCAATCTTCAAGGAATCAACCGCTACCCCTTGCTCAGACACAACATGACCAAGGAACTTCACTTCCTTCATCCAAAACTCACACTTGCTCATCTTCGCATATAACTTATGTTCTCTCAATGTTTGTAGCACAACCGAGTGATGATGTGCATGTTCTTCTTGTGTCCGGGAATCAATCAATATGTCATCAATAAACACAATGACAAATTGATCTAGATATGGCCGGAATACCCTGTGCATCAAATCTATGAAGGCTGCTGGAGCATTAGTCAATCCGAATGACATCACCGTATACTCGAAGTGACCATACCGAGTACGAAAAGCAGTCTTAAGAATAACCTCCTCCTTGATACGCAGTTGATGGTACCCAGTGCGAAGATTAATCTTGGAGTAGAACTTAGAACCCCTCAACTGATCGAATAAACTACCAATGCGCGGCAAGGGATACTTGTTCTTCACCGTCACCCGATTCAACCGTCGGTAATCTGTGCATAACCAAAGTGGTTCATCCGTCTTTTTCACAAAGAGGACCGGGGCTCCCCAAGGTGAAGTGCTTAGACGGATGAATCCAATTGCTAGCAAGTGGTCTAGTTGTTTTCTTAGCTCCTTCAACTCCAAAGGCGCCATCCGATAAGGAGCAATAGAAATTGATTCGGTTCCCAGATAAAGATCGATTACGAACTCAATCTCTCTCTGTGGCAGTAACCCGAGTAATTCATCTGGGAAGACATCCAAAAAATTTGATACAATCAACACCATACCCGATTGGGATCTATCCCGATCATCTCCCATCAAGCTAGCCAAGAAACTCAAGTTGCTCCCTGCCTTAGCTTTTAAGAATTTACTTCCCGTAGTAGGAAATGGATGGAAAGAATCTCGGTTATTCACAAAACTGAAAATGACTCCTCCCGGCAATTGAAATGTAATCCGCTTGCGTAAATAATCCATTACCGCCCGAAAAGTGGATAATAAGTTCATCCCAAAAATCACGTCATACCCCTTCATCTCTAAAGCAATCAAATTCAGAATCAATTCGTGCTCCCCAATACGAAGCACACAACCCTTGCCGACTTGGCTAGTACCCAACTGTTCTCCCGTAGGCAAGTCAACAGTCAAGGCTTGTTCTAACTTCTCGAAACCCAATCCCAAATTCATAGCATATGCAGTACATAAAAAAGAATGAGTAGTGCCAGGATCGAATAAGATTCGAGCCCAAGAATTGTAAAGGAGAACAATACCTTCTATCACTGCATTTGAAACATCCTCCTCCGGTTGGGTCAAAACAAATACCCTCCCCGGAATGGAATCACCGTGGGCTTGAGCTCACAATGGTCTGGGTGGTGGGGGTGGCTTGTTTGGATTAGATGGCCCAGCTGATTGATTGGTCTTGGGTGGAAACGACGGGCAGTTGTTTCGCAAGTGCCCTACACCTCCACATGCAAAGCATTGACGGGGGTCTGTGGTTGTCCTCCCCGGTATACCTCCTGCTCCTCGAGCTATCTGAGGTCGCTGTCCTATCACCTGATCGGGGCGACGGTATGGTAGCGCCCTCGGCGCTCCGCTGCTGCTGGCTCCTGTACGGATCGGGCCTCCTCTCACATAATTCTATCGCCTCTAAGAGTCCTCAATGTCTCTCTCCACTACTGTAGCTCTATCCACTAGATCACCATAGTCTCTGATCTTTAGAGCCACAAGCTTCTCCCTGATAACTGGCCTCAACCCCTGCTCGAAGCGTTTGCCCTCCTAGCCTCGATGGATATAAACTCTGGGGCATAGCGGGACAACTCTTCGAACCTCCTCTCATACTCGGCTACAGTCATACTGCCTTGTCGCAAGACAAGAAAGTCTGCGCTCATCCTATCTTGGACAGACTCTGAAAAATACTTGTCATTGAAGATTTGCTCAAATTCCACCGAAACAAGCGTATCGGTGTTCCTCCTCCTCTTCACTAACTCTCGCCAGTGATCGGCCTCTCCTTCCAACAAGTAGGTAGCCAAGCCCACCCGAAAGTCCTCGGCGATCCCCATACCATTACAAATCTTTCTCACCCTGCGGATCCATATATCTGCATCTAAAGGATTGGAGCTCCCTTGAAAGGTGGGTAGTTGTTGTAATAGAAATTCTCGAAAAGCCACCATCCTTCGATTCTCATCTCCGTTGCCCGGCACTTGAACTAACGGATGAACTCCACCGTTGTGGTGGTTGTTCCCGCCTTGTTGTTGCACTAGGGTGGTGAGTTCCCTTTAACATTGGTAAATACCATTCATGGCATTGGGAGGTGGTGGGTGTGCTTGATCACCACGTCCCCGTCCACGTCCACGTCCTCTTCCTCTCATCCTGCACATCAATTCACAATTTAGCTTAATCGATGTACAAGATAACCTAACTATCGCTTTAAACTAAAGTATAAGGCTTGTGAAAATTAAACTGACTAATATTTTCTTTTCTAGTCCTAGCTCTCTAGTGAAAATCCATAACCTACAGCTCCCATGTAAGACCTAAAGCCTAGACTCTGATACCAAAATTTGTAACGCCCAAAATATCACCCTGGACGGCATTACATTTAATAATCATTCATATCATGAAAGCAACTAATAAATCTATAAATAACCGGGGGTCCTTAATTTAACAAAATTCGGGCAGAGTCTCCTTTGTTCGGAGAGCTCTACCCAAAACACAACCTATGCTATTCTACTATAATGACCACATCGGGTCTATTTAACTACCATAAAATCAATCCCTCAAATTTACATGTTATCCCAAAAGAATAGGCCAAGCTATGGCCTTTTCATCCCTAGAAAAGTACTATAATACACAGCGAAATTTACAAAATAAAACTAGGCTATACAATTCTCCCAAAAGATTGTCCAAGTCTATAACAAAAGAAAGGGGGTCGCTCTAAGCATCCACCTCGGGATCCACACTCCCTTCTGTCAGAGTCTCCCAATGTGTCGGCTCCTCGACTCCCAGCTCCTCGTCAAAGGCAAAATCTGAAAGGTGGGAAACTAAAGGGGGTGAGCACGAGGCTCTGTAGGAGGACCCTTCCAAACCTATACAAGGTTTTGAAATCAAGTAAAACAGGTAGGTCACATTTCGCACATACATATAAATGAATTTTGAAATAAAATAAGGACATTTTAAAGGAGATCTCAAGTTTGTACAATAATAAGGAATTGAAAAAGAATAAAACCACGTTTAATTGACAAACAATTTCTAACATAATCCACTCCACCATACACCATTTCCACAAGTTATCGCGGCATCCCATACTACCCGAAACTCTTGGAGAAATAATATTTGGTACAATGAAAAATAATTTCTATTTGGTACAACTCAAGTAGGTTGTCGCTTCTCATGAATCTACCTGACGATTCTACCTCGTTCACCCATTTATAATAACAATCACAGGTCATTTTAGGAAGGGGGTGTACCGTCTCATATGGCATTGACGAAATCCTTCCAAGGTGTCTAGTATACTAACCCTTTTCTCCGGTATCCGTGAACAATAGTGGTCACTGTCACAACAATGATCTGCTACAAGCATTAGGCAACCATCTCACCCCAACTGGGATAGACTAACCTCTAACACTCTACGGCAGCTCTCAAAGGTAATTCAAGTCCCTCACAACACCATACACAAGAGTGACATACCAACAATATGCTCAAACCTAATATACAAGCAAATTCCATGATATTCCCCAATTTTCCCAAGCAATATATATAATAGAACAATTTAAGAAATATACCCATTTCGTAAATTATATTACAAGAGACAATTTTAAAGGAAATAAGCATGAGATCGTCAATACAATCATTTTACTACCCAACACAAAGCTCTAGAATTTTTGAAATCAAGATGATGTGAAGATATAGAGAAAAACCCATATTTCCCCCAAAACTAGGATTTGATGGATTTTCAACCATCATTTTGTTCAAATCATGTGAATGTTTGTAAAAATATCAAGAAAATTAGGAACCCATAACAAATACATACTATTAAGAGTCAAAATCTACATGTATAATAACCTTAACATCAATGGAAAAAAATGGAAGAAAACCCTACGTTGAATCAAAGTTCCAAACCAAAATCCAAGCTCTAGAGACCTCCTTTCTCTCTTTCCTCCTTTCCTCTATCTTCTCCTAGGGTGCTAAGAGGTTTGGGGTGAGAGATGTGAAGAAAAAATGGAAGCAAAGAGGCTGAAAGCTGTGTTTTAAACACAGCAGCCCCGAAGTTTACTGTTCACAGCCTGTTTAGGCTATCTCCAAAATTACTGTTTTGCCACTAAAAATCTCCAATTTGCTCCATATGACTACCCTAAAGTTTTTTGACATTCCGGATTAATTTTTAATATTATTTTAACCTAAAAATATTTATTTTTATGATTTGTCTCAAAACGAAAATAAATTTACACTCGAAACACTAAAATTACTATTTTATTCTTCCGAACCGCTATAGGTGCTACTTTTACTGTTTCAATATACATATGGTTTATTCTTAAGTCATTACATATATAAAAATCACTAAAAAATTTTATTACTGTATTAATATAAACATATGGGGGTTTACACTTTCAAAGTCTAAGAAGAAAATACAACACTTTACTATCCAAGGAACATCACAATGCAGATTTTTTGGTCAACTTTGGAGAATAAACTATTTTGACTCAGGTATTTATTGTGTATGTGACCTATATGGCTGGAAAGATATACGAGTTAGGGTTCTAACAAAAATAACGGTGCACAATTTAGACTTTCCAACAAAGAGTTATGATCAAATTGGTGAAAGGTAGTCTACCAGACTGCTTGGTTCTTCTATACTTGTCTAACTAGTGTTTGAGTGTCTTTTGTCACAAATTATATCTCATACCCATCTCCATTATCGGTAGTATGACTAGCTTAAGGATCCATGTCTAGCATCATTCATTAACCAAAACTAAATTATTATCCGTCTCCTAGAATCATCCATAACTACATGATGTAGAACTAGTATATCCATCAAAATTTTTCTTCAATTCCTCTAAGCTAGCTCATTGATGAGAAAGCAAAATGTCATATTTTTTTCTTTTATTATTTAGCATTTTATACTTATTATTCTTATAATTTGATTTAGGATGTAAATAGAGAAGTTAAATGCAAAACGAAGCTAATTGGACGATTGTTGATAGTTTAGAGATGTGGGGGTTTACAATGTCCTAACCAATTTAATAGTCGAGTTCACTCGTTGTGAGGCTTCTCCTGAAAAACATCCCCTTCTCAATGCGTCATTCCTCAGCCCTAAAAATTATATGGTGATGGGTCCTCGAATCAAAGGGGATCGAAGGTCAGCATGGAGTTGATATCTTTAGATGGAGATGCTACAGAGTAGGCGGTATGCCTTAGATTTGAGGCCTCAAACAATGAGGCACAATACAAGGCTCTCATCTTGGTGCTCAAGTTAGCCTACATGGTTGTAACGGACAACCTCCTAATGTCTTGCGATTCCCAGCTTGTGATAAATCAGATGAATGGGGATTTTCTAACACGGGGCCCAATAATGAAGGCATACCATGAGACAACCATAACCAATATTTGAGATTTGCAAAAGGTCGAAGTCATCCAAATTCCCCAAGATAAAAACTCCCATGCCGACACACTAGTTTGCCTCGCTTTGACACTCAAAACTGAGATAACAAGAAGGATAGCTATGGAGTATCTTCAGACCCCAAGCATATTAAATGACGCAAAAATACTCATGCTCAGTGTCGAGGAGACTACTGCTAGTTGGATGGACCTCATCATTTGATACTTAATGATCAAGGAGCTTCCAAGTTGTAAACAGGAGGCTTGCAAGATCAGGCTCAAGGCACTAAGGTTCTGGGTATCCCTCAATTAGAAGCTATAATGGAATTCATTCTCCATGCCTTACTTGCTTTGCATTCCAGAGGATAAGATTCAACCTTTTTGTATGAAATTCACGAAGGCATATGTAAAGGGCACATAAGCGGTAGGTCGATGGCCTATCGAGCTATATCACAAGGATACTGGTGGCAACAAATGCAAAACGATGCACGAAAATATGTTAAAATGCGATAAATCTCATAAGCATGCACCTATCATCAAGCAGAAGACCGGGGATTTGAACTCTTTGATAGGCAATAGGCCGTTCGTCCGGGGGGACCTTGATATAGTTGGCCCTTTGCCTAAAGCACCGACCAACAAAAGATTCTTCCTAGTTGGAATATATCACTTGAAAAAATGGGTGGAAATAGAATCCCTCACCCATATTCGAGACATCGACACCAAAAAGTTTGTGTGCAGAAACATAGTGACACAGTTCGACATACCTCTAGCTATAATCTCTAATAATGGGACCCAATTCAATAGCGGACCCTTCAAAGAATTTTGTGAAAACTTGGGCATTAGAAACTATTATTCTTATCTTACTTACCTATAGTACAATGGCCAAGTCAAGGTTGGAGAAGGCAATGAAAAAGTGGGCTGAGGAATTATTCAGTATGCTATGGGCATATCGGACCACCCCTCAGTCTTCCATAGAGAAGTCCCCATATTCCTTGGTGTACAGGATGGAGGTGGTAATACTACTTCACATCGGCCATAAGGACTCATGCCTTCAACATCAGAATGAATGACCAACATATGAGTAGGGATCTCAACCTTGCTGAGGAAAGGAGGGACATAGCAATCATACAGCTCGTGAGATACTAGAAAGAGATCACCTGACATCATAACAAAAAGGTTCACCTCTGAGACTTCCAAGTGGGTGGCCTTTTATTAAGGAAGTTCATTGGGAATCCTCGAGATACAAATAACAGAAAGCTTGGGCATAATTGGGAAAGTCCCCATCGGGTTATAGCAATCAATGGATCAGGGTCTTACATGTTGGAAGACTTAGATGGAAATATTATATCTAGGCCTTAGACTATAACCAATATAAAAAAATATGATTATTGAAATATAAATCTTCATTTTGAAAATCTTTCTTAGCAATGGTTATGAGACAAGTCCTGAATGGTGAAGTCAGGGTTATATCTTTATAATGAAGTTTTCTGAGGAACGAAGAGTCACCAGGGATCATCCAAACCAAGGAAATAGATCCCGACGAAAGAAATATATACGAGAAAGTAAGTGATTGAAAAGGTCATTTCATTGGGAGAGCTTTGCATCCACAAGCAAAACCAAAGAAAGGGGACAAAAGGCCCCAAACAAAATGAGGAAAAAAGAAAAAAACAAGTAAAATGGCTACATTTTCAGAACATACGGAGATGCCATCAAGCCGCTATGCCATCCTTGAGAAGAGTGTATGTTAATTTAAAGATTATCGACCTCAGGGACAGAGGGAGCTTTAAGAGTAGGAGGAACCTCGAGATTAGGGGGGTTGAACCTATGTTGCTCCATCTTGGGGGAAAGGTTGTTTCGAAGATTCTCAAAAGATTCGTCCACCTCCGCCATTTCTAGGGAAGGGTTGTACCTATGTTGTTGATACAAGAAAGAATCAAATGTAACTCCGCAGCCATGAGAGCGGTATCCTAGCCTTCCTTGAAGGTCTTCCTCTTAAGTTCCTCGAAGACCAACAATATGTCATCTTTATATTCCTTAACAACCTCTTATTCCCTCCTTGACCTCCCCATCGCTTCGAAACTTATTTTCTCGACCTGCTCATTCAGGCAAGCGCAATTCACTTTTGCCTCGACAAGTTTAGCCTCGGCAACATATACCTTGAGCTCAACCTCAAACATCTTTTTCTCGGCATCGCCAGCCAATGCCTTGATCTTGTCCACTTGACCTGACAACTCTACATTCTCCTGAAGGATTTGGGTGATCTATTGGGCCTAGGCAGTAAAGTTCCTGTCCCGAGGTGAGGCCACTTCTTTTAACTGCTCGCACTCCTTGTCATCCTTGTTGCTCAATAGGCGATATGCCTAAATAGGGTCAGTGATGATATACATTTGATGCATCAATTGAAACAAAACAAAAAGTTAAGAATATAATGGAAAAATTAGACAAGAAGGACTAAGATACTCACCACTAGTGAGTTTTGGATCACACTATGCATCAAGCCATTATTCGAGTGGTCTCAGTGTAGCTCCATGTTGGTGTCAAAGAGTAGGGCACAGCTGACAACATATGAATCGTCCTGAGAACCGAGGATGGAGCTAGAAGTCATCACCACTTTGCATTTCCACACAATGGTCCAAGGATGCCATTCCCGACCCGCTTGGCAAACTTGAGTTTGTTGGGTTAGAGGAATGGCTTGGGGTTGTCCTTAGGTCTAAGGAGGAACTACCCCAATTTTCAGGTTATGACAAGCCTTCACTCCTTTCTTGTTCAACATCATCTTGAGGATGGAAAATCCCCTAATCCTGAGGAGGAGGCATAAGTGGATTTAGGGAAAGTCTTGGGGGAATAACTCCCAGAGAGGGCGTTATCGGCACCCTAGAGGGCGGTTGAATGGATGATCTACTGGGACCTTAACGCATTACAACCGAGCGTGCCTCGAGAAAAAATGGGTTCAATTGTCAACCGTCTTCCAAATAGAGAGATTTTCCATTGCTCAGTCATGGCTACTTCATGGGCATCTAGTTTGTTGAGAGTTTGAAGGCTATTAAAGTCAGGCAAATCATCCCAACTAGAAGTGCTTGGCTTGGAATCAAGTTTAATGACGCCTCGGGGCCTCTCTACTTCTTCTTCAGTGGCACGATCAAGATCTTCTTCCAAGTATTTACACCCCACTCTGAGGGGTTGCAGTTCATTGGGACTTGAGAGAATTTCTTGTCGCCGGGGGTGAATCTTAGCAACACATGCATAGCCTGACCAAGCTAGATAGGCTCCAAGAATCCCCAAACCTTTATGATGGCATCAAATTCAATGTAGTGCCTATCAAGCTTTGATACTTCAGTCTCACCAGTCTCTACAAAAGAATAAAGATGAGCAACCAGAAGAACAATAGAGAAAAGACAAGTTTAGTAACAATCATAGGTAAAACGACACTTACTTGTGGCTCTCCATTGTTTGGGACACAATATGCCAACATACTCGGGTCTATCTCCTCATTCCCATTGTCCCTCGACCATCAAAATATATTGTTGGTACCGTTTGTCAGAGTCAGTTAGGTGAGTGACAAGGTATATAAGGGGTCCTAAGCTTTGAAGTAGTATTTTTTGGAGGGGGCTTTTACAAGAATATAGTAGGAAAGGACCGAGCAAAGCATTTAATGCTATGACTACCCTAATGATTTAGAAGGTGTTAAGGTAGCACTGACCAGGAAATAGCCAAAAATGCATCAAGAAGTGAAGGAGAAGGGCGTGAATAAGGAATTTGATTCCTCCCTCGGGGATGACCTTGGTGTAAAAGGACATCGATTCAACTGAGCCCATTGTATAGCTATAAAGAAGGGAATTTAACTCGATAATAGTAACACCAAAAGGAATCGAGTAATAGGCTCTAAAATTGGCAATCTGCTAAGACCCCTTCACATTTTTTTCCTTGGCCTGGACTCCCGAGGTTTGTCAACGCTGGGGATGGCAGTCTTATGGATCATATCCATAGAAGGCTTTAATGGAGAAGACACAAGAAGAAATGGAGGAGAATAAAAGGAGAGGTAGGAAAGGAAAAAAAGAAAAATGCCTCAAATTAAAAGGCAAAAAATGAGAACTTACAAATTCATCGGTGATGATTCAGAGCGCATGCAAAGATTTTGAAACACTAAAGATTTGCAAAGAAGATGGGGGTAGGTTAGTGCATAAGAAGGAAAGGAAGCTTAAGTTCGCATGTTTTTTAAGGTTCAAGAAGAAGGAATATAGAGAAGAAGAAATGATTGTTCACAGAATCTATAAAGGTGTCATTAAAACTCAAAATCAAAAGGTGGAAATACGACACGATGGTTCACAAAGAATTGTAATAAGGAAGCCTTTCACATTCGCGTGTCCCCTCCATACGAAAACCAAAGGTCGGGAGGTAGTTGACAGCACGTGGTTTGTCAAACCAACCAAAAGCAAACACGTGGTGTATTATTAACCCTAAAAAGTGTGTAAATGAATTAAGGTTTAGGGTTAATTATGTGCGTTAATTGATTTAAAATGATTAATTGAGATTATATTATGATTAATAATTGAATTATATATTTTTTAGGGTTTCATATGTAATTGAGGAAACTTGGAGGCATAAAGTGCAAAAGAAGGAGGGAGACAAAGAAAAATTCAGAAAGAGGCTCACCATCTGGATGGTGGAACCACCATCCCAATGGTGGCCAAAGTCAAAGAAGTCAACAAAGGAGGTATGAGGCAAAATCTATAGGATGAGCACTATTCAAACGGTGGTGATGGCGTTCGAATGGTGGTCTTAACCACCTCAACTTCAAGCTCCTCTCCTATTGGTGTGTTAATGCAACAAAGTTCTTGATTGGTTGTCTTTTGTGTCTGCCATTTTGACCCTTCATCGTAGCCTATAAATAGGCATGCTCGAGGTCATTTTTACAGGAGATCTTCCACCTTTGGCAAACTAGAGTTTGAGAGAAAAATGTGAAGACATGTGTAATATTTTTGAGTAATGGAATGTCGATGTTTTATCTATGCTTTAATGTTTATACCTCCCTTAAAGCAATGTATAGTTTTCATTTCTATTTGGTATCGTATTACTATATGCTCATGGTTATGAGTACCAAGTTAAGCTTATTGCTATTTACATTTTATGCATATGATATTATGTATTCATGCATGATACAGTGATGCACGTAGTTGAGATTTATGTAATAATCAGGAGATTGGTTATAGACGGGTTAAGTTTTGTCATATCCAATGTTTTTCATTCAATGCATAAACCAGAACTCCATATTCATTGAATTATAGACCTGGGAATAAATGAAGGAATGTCTTGTAAGAAATCATGCTTGATTATTAGTAGGCATGGGTCCTTTGCCCTAGGTATTTAGGTTTAGTAGAATAATACACTTTGCCAATCATAGGAGGGGCCTTTGAGAATGCAATAGATGCTCTTCATAGGCATGTGATAAATAACCAAGGAATGTAAAATGCTAGGGGGCGTCGAGAGAAGATATTAATCTCTCGGCACAAGACGTGATGCCGAGCAATTATTCTTGTAGAGCATATTATCAAACATCAAGTCTCAAGTGAATGCTTAGCGCGAGGGTTAAAGATTGGTGAGGATCCAAAGGCTAAGGGATTAATGCCATTAACATTCATTAGATGGATAGACATGTAAAGGATTAAGGATCGAGGTCAAAGGGGCACTTTACTCAATACATAGTTGCCTGACAAGGTCAAAGAAACATCTCTACTGTCTCAAGGGTGTGCTAATCAGGGGCCCTCCTACCAAAAGAGACCATACAGATGTTCTCAATAGACACACACAGCTATGAGGAAAGTATAAATAGCAGTCTTAGACGAGAGAGAAATTTATGCTCTCAGAATCCAACGCTTAGCATTGTGTCTCCTCTACTACTTAAAAACTGACTTTAACAATGGAGGGGGAATTACCAGAGACAACTCTGGTTTCCTTGTAACATTTCTTTGTGACTGTCAGGTTTTTGTCATCCGCAAACCAGAGAGCAACTCTCGAGCGCCAGCGAAAGTGCTTCTATCTCATCATTGTGCAAGAAATCACCAGCACTTTATCGTTAGAGGATGCCTATCTGCTTATTTGAACTAGGGTGGATCTCTTGTTATCGGTGTTTAAGTGGAGATGGACGCCTTCTTCAAGGAGTGTTAGGCTCAGCTAAATTGGTCAAAGGAGAGCTTGGTGGGCTAGAGAGCTGGTGGGCTGGCAAGCTAGGGCTCCTATGGGCTGACAAGCTCCTTTGCCAAGCACATGCTCAAATTCCCATCATCAGATGCATTTTTAGTGGAGATCATAGTCAACCACGGTGTAGTCCTTTTTAAGTTGTTGCCCTCTACGAATGTCTGGCGATTCACCCTTTAACTTTTCATCAAGAAAGCATTAATGGGCTTCCATAGACAAAGTGCATTTCCTCAGTGCCTCTAGTTTTCCAGTCTTTGAAAACTTTATTGATTATATTTTAATAGGTTTAAATGTTTCCCATGAATAAACTTATGTGAGATGGAAGGTCACCATACGATATATCTTAAAAGTTGCGAAATATTATAGGGTATGTATTTTCACTGGAGTAATGCTTTGTATCCTAAATTTGTATCACAAATGTGCATCCCAAATCAATGAGAACCATTGGATGAGTGGGTCTCAATAAAAAAAAAATTGATGGGACCCACTCATGTAATGGTCCCCATTGATTTAGAATGCATATTTGTAATACAAATTTGAGATATATAACATTGCTCTTTTCACTGTATCTGATATACTGTGGTAATTTTTTAACAATATCTACTAATTCGATTAACAATACTCATTACTTAAGAAGTACAAATACGGAGATGAGTGTCGTATTCGATATGATATGAACACGGGAATAGTTAAAAAAATATAGGACATGAGTATCAAAAAGATAGGACTCTTAAAATAATATAATACATTTTTAAAATAATAATAGAGTTGTAATATATTACAAATAGAGCATATACTATCAAAATATTAATAATAAGATCTAAAAAATATTATTTTTTTAATTAAAATTAAAATAGTTCAAATTAAATATCCATTATTTTTATCAAACATCTTCGCATCTATTAACATTTAAAATGTATAAGTTATATAACAAAAAAATATTAAAAAAATAAAAATTATATTTTTTTTCTAGTTAAAAGTTAAATTATTTATTGTATCTTAGACGGATCCTGACTGTGTCCTAGACATGTCATGACCGTACCCTAGTCATGTACTGATTGTGTACAACTAATTTCACTATTTAGGGCATGTATAGTCATGTTGGACACGTGTGCATATCGAACATGTGTTTGACATCTCATGTGAGAAGTATCCGTGTTCCAACAAGCTCACTACCAAGTAAAATTCTTGGTATTGCAACAGGAAGTTTTATAATCATGCTTAGATTTTATAATTCAAATTATTTTTTTTCAATTTATCATATCAAAGTTAATTTTGACAGTTGAAAATTTGATATTCAAGAAAACAAGTAGAATGAAGGAGTTAAATAAAGGAAAATTTGGAGGCCGGTCCCCCTATATGAACTTGTTTTGACTTAAGTCCGTCAAAGAAACTTATTTGTTATGAAGTCCATTTTTTGTCAATTTTATCATACTATCTCTTCCCTTTAGAAGTGAAATAAAGCCAAAAATTAAAAACTCCTAAATCTTAGGAGTTTGACTAACATTAAAGTATTTTCTCTCTCATATTTATCTATATTCATATATAGGTTAAGAGTTTGATTAACTTTAATTTTTTTTCTCTCTCTTATCTATCTATATCCATATATAGGTTAGGTATATATATATACACACATATAGTGACATTCAAATACAAAAAAAAAAAAAGTTATCATTTGGACACAAAAAATAATACATTTAAACACAAAAAAAAAATAGTAGCATTTAAACATGAAAAAATTGAAACATTCAATATTAATATTTTAAAAAAATAACAACAATAATATGTTTAACAAAAATAGTAACAAGAACAGTAACATACTCAACAAAAGCAGTAACATGAACAATAACATAATAAAAAAAATAGTAACATGAATTTGAATATATATGTTAGGTATATATATATATATACCACTTTTCTCACCATATCATTGTCACCATCGTACAATCATCACCTCCCGAGCAACGCCAACCATCACACTATCATCACCTCCATGGCAACGCTCACCACCATCACCACCATACAAAAGTCCATTCAAGTTCCACTCCAATATATATATATATATATATATATGTATGTATATATATATATGTATGTATATATATATATATGTATGTATATATATATATATGTGTAGAGAGAGAGAGAGAGAAATAGAGCTTTGAATCTGAATTTTAAATTTATGATGAAGATTTTATTGACATATTTAATTGACATTGAATTAAGAGATAACAATTTTCAAAATAGGAAATTAATTTAACTTCCTTTCACGAAAGGTTATTTTTTAGATAGAAAAAATAGTGGATTTAAGTCATTACATATAATTTTAAACATGGACTTAGCTCCTTATAAGTTCTCTTGCAGGACTTATCTCCAAACAAGTATATCTAAGGGGACTCACCTCAAATTTTCACTTAAATAAAAAAGTTATACTACGTAGACTTAAAAACTAAATTTATAAATAGACTTGATAATTATAATTATTAATTTTACTGTGGGTCCCAGTATTTATTGAGACTTACTACCTATTCAATAGTTATAATTATAAAGTTTATTTTTTAATTTCATATAACATTGCTCTAAATAAAATTCTTGATTCTGTCAATATTTTTATATGACCAATATAATTGAGACCTAATTTGCAAACCTAATCACCATGATCTTTGAATTGACTGTGGGCTCTATCAAACATTGAATTTGGTGTTAATCTAATAGTTTCAATGAAACTATGTCATTAAATTAACAAATTATATCAAATTTTTAGGTCCAAATAACATTTCCTTTTTAATATTTCCTCCTTCACCATTAAGTCGGGCTCTGCCCTTGGTTGTAGATGCAGACTACTAGCTAAACCCGGTGACCCACCCCAACTAAAGAGGATTCAATTGGCCTTAGAACTTTTATAAGATGTCAGAATAACATTGGCCAATTAACCAAAAAGTGGGATCATGTTTATCTGGTATCATTGGAATCGCCACCAACACCAGCACCAGCACCAGCGCCATCGCCATCACCATCGTCATCACCAACACTCACTTTCTAGGGTTATAGTACAAGTTGCAAGAATGGTCAACCCAATTCTCTCTCTCACACACACATCATGTTTTGTTCAAAGATTACTTTGGTCTAAAATGAATCCCTCTCAGTGGTGACCGCAAATCTTCAAGGACCCTAAAGTCTTAAGAAAAAGGTCTGGAGTATATCCTCTGTTTCTCTCTCCCTCCAAATGAAATATGTAAGATATTAAATTATGGGCGGATTTGGTACATATATTATAAATGGATTAAACATTATATTGATTTATTATTTATTTAATTGGATTTAATATTTTTTAGAAAATAAATTTGATTTTGTATTAATTTAAAAAATATATATTAATTATATATTTATCATATATTTTTGGTATTATGAAAATATTTTAATATCACCAAGAGAAGTAATATTATAATTTATCTCAAATATATTATTATATATGATGGTGCCACGGTTAACATCTAAGAATGAGCTCGGGAAAGGAGGTCAAGTCAAGAGCCCAGCCGAAAGGCGCAGAGCTCAGATTTGCGTGATCAGAGTTCTCCCTCAGATATGACAACAATAGTAACCCAAAGACTACTGAACAACTGTGAACACCTCCAGAGCAATAGCCAAGTTAAATTCCAGGCATCAAACTCTCTGCCAACCGAGATCCTCTCCTTAAATTAAGGAGGATCCCATGGATGCTAGGTAAAGAACTCGGCACAGATCCCTTAGAAGTAGGAATTAGTCTATATAAATTAAATAGGAACTCCATTGGAAAGGGGAGACCCTAACATCGCGTCTAGCAGGCTGTAAATCACCCAAGTTATCAATAAAGAGAAGAGGAGCAAGAACCTCCATTGACGAATGGACTAGCCGAGCTCCTTAGGTCGGTGAACCACTATATTCTCACGGTGTAACGCCCCAAATATCACCCTGGACGACATTATATTCTAATAACCATTTAAGAATGAGAGCACTAAGTAATCCATCAACATTACTTCAACAATTTATATTGTAAAAAAATTCGGGCAGAGTCTCCCTTGTAGGGCGAGCTCTACCACAAACCCAACCTATGCAATTCTACTATAATGACCACACCGGGTCCATTTACTTACCATAAAATCAATCCATCAAATTTACATGTTATCCCAAAAGAATAGGCCAAGCTATGGCCTTTACATCCCCCAAATCTAATAACAATGATAATGCAGCGGAATTATAAAATATGACTAGGCTTTACATTGTTTCAAAATAATATCCTAGTCTAAAGCAAAATGTAGTGTCCTTCTCGGGATCAACACTCCCGTCTTGCTGAATCTCCCAGGGTACGGGCTCCTCAAGTCCCAACTCCTCCTCAAGAGTACAATCTGAAATATTTGTAGGTAGGGGGGTGAGCACAAGACTCTGTAGGAAAATCCTTCCAAACCCATTCAAGGTTTTGAAATCAAGTAAAACAGGTAGGTCACATTTTGCACATACATATAAATGAATTTTTTTAAAATAAATAAAATCGGGACATTATAAAAGAGATCTCAAGTTTGTACAGTAATACAAAATTGAAAGAGAATAAAACCAAGTTTAATTGACAAATAATTTTCAACATAATCCACTTCACTATACACCATTTTCACAAGTTATCGCGGCATCCCATACTACCCAAACTCTTGGAGAAATAATATTTGGTACAGTGAACAATAACTTCTATTTGGTATTACTCAAGTAGGCTATCGCTTCTCATGAATCTACCCAACGATTCTACCTCGTTCACCTATATTTCTTTAGGAAGGGTGTATACCGCCTCTAGCGGTATTGACGAAATCCTCCCAAGGATCTAGTATACTAACCCCTTTTGTCTCGAAAGTGAACAATAATAGTTGCTTTCACAAACAACAATCCATTACGGGCATTAGGTAACCATCTTACCCCCCACTGTGATAGACTGACCTCTAACACCCTACGGCAGATCTCGAAGTAATCCAAGTCCCTCACAACACCATACACAAGAGTAACATACCAACAATATACTCAAAACCTCATATATAGGCAATTTCACAACTTTCTCAACTTTCACAAGCATTGTACATAATAAAACAATTTAAAGAAATATACTAATTTCGCAAATCATGTTACAAAAGACAAATTTAAAGGAAATAGGCATGAGATCATCAATACTACCATTTTAATACCCAACATAAAGCTCTAGCATGTTAGAAATCAAGAGGATGTGAAGATATAGAGAGAAATCCATATTTCCCCCCAAAAACTAGGGTTTGATGGATTTCAAACCATTATTTTGTTCAAATCATGTGAATGTTTGTAAAAATACAAAGAAACCATGAACCCATAACAAATATATACTATTTAGAGTCAAAATATACATGTATAATAACCCTAACATCATTGGACAAAAATAGAAGAAAACCCTACCTTGAATATTGAAGAACTAGGGCTTGGATTCCTGAATATACCCTTAATCTCTTGTAATTTTCCTTTGATCTTGAGTTCTCTCCTTCTCTCTCTCTCTCTATGTTGTTCTAGGGTTTGAAGGGTTGAAATGTGGCTTAAAGAAGTGTAGGAAGGTATTTATAAAGAGAAGAAAATTGGGTTGTTCGCGAACAGAAAAATTCAAATTTTAGCATCGACTACCGGTAGCTGATTTTGACTACAGGTAGATCGGGTACGTTGGGAACTCGACTACCTGTCGACTACCAGTAGCTAAAGCTCTTGGTACACTTGACTACTGGTTAACTACCGGTAGTCAGAGTGCACTGCCCTATCGACTACCGGTAGTCACTGCCCAGATTTTTTTCTTAGACTTCCAGTGTAGTTTTGACCCATTTAGAAGTCGAATTGTAAAATTTTCAGGAAACACACTTTTGTAGCCCTAGATGTCTACTATCTACTGTTCAAATTTCGGATCAATTGGAATTTAAAAGAAAAAGTTATGATCGAAATAGTAGACAGTGTCCAAAATCCTTTATAACCAAATTTTCTCAAAAATGTGTTTTAACTCCAAAATACTTCCTAACTTCTAATACATCTCATATTACCTCTCCCAATGTTTTCCGACCTCCCGGATTCAATGGAAACCTTATTTTGACCTAAAAGTATTTAGAAATTCATCTAATCACCATTTTCAAGTATCAACGTCTTTGAAACTCAAACTTCCCAATCAATATGCGTCTCTAGTATTTATCCTATTATTAAAATCTATATGGTTTATTCTTACCTTATACATATCCACATATTCACAACAATATTTTACTATATATATCTATACAAATATATAAAAGAAAATACGGGGTGTTACACACGGTGCAACCCCCTTTTTTTATCCCTTGAGTTCTCTTACGACCATACTCACGAGCCTTGTAGCTCAGTTTTCATGTAAGATACCATTACTCATGCCTTCTACTCATCCACGAGATTATACACCATCAGCTTGGCGCTGCCTGTAGGAACGATTGTTCCTGTAACAAACAAACTGACCTTTCAGTGACTGATGGTCTCAACCTGCAACATGAGTAGAAGTCAAGCAAACCCTCCCCCACGAGTGTAGGACCAACCAGATGCTGTCGACGGTAGGCAAGTAGAAGACATCCCAGAAGCCAATCCACCCATGGGGGATTCCCTAGCAAACAATGAATTGGAGGCCTTACGTGTGGCAAATCAACGTTTGCTACAAAAAAACAAGGAGCTTATGAAGCTCTTGGGATGCCCACAAGAACAACCACCGACCCAAGAAGGCCAAAATGATCCCCAACATAAAGAGCCGCGATACCTCAACCCCCTTAGAGAGGCCAACGAGGAGGGAGAAAATAGCCAAACCATGAGACAAGCACGTCGCATACCTCCTAAGAATGCCCACAATGAAGAAGTACAGAGCCAGAATGAGGGGGTGGAGAGAAGTGATTTCTGTCCTTACCAGCCAGAGAGGAGAGAGCAGCATTGGGAACAACACTTTAAGGACATCCAGCAAGAGCTCAGCCACATGAAAGAAGCTGTAAAAGGCAAGACACCAGTTACAATGGACACCCTAGTACAGCAGACTGAATCCCCATTCACTACCGGGGTACTGCACTTTCTTCTCCCACCAAAATTCAGAATTTCAAAAATAGACCCCTTCGATGGAACGAAAGACCCCATTGACCATCTTAATACCTACAAGAATCAAATGGAGTTGCATAGGTATCAGGACCCTGTGCGTTGCAGAGCCTTTGCAATCGCGTTAAAAAACTCTGCTCTGGCGTGGTTTAATAGACTCCCACCACCCTCTATCTCATCTTTTAAAGAACTCTCAGCGGCTTTTGTGTCCTATTTTATAGGGGCTTGGATCTACAGGAAGCCTAGCTACCTTCTGTTAAGTGCAAAATAGGGACCCGAAGAGAACCTGAGGTCTTATGTCCAGAGGTTCAACTCAGAGTCATTGAAGGTGGATGTCCCAGACGAAAGTTTTCCATCACTGCTTTCATAGCTGGCTTGGGAGTGCAATCCAAAGATTTGATATTTTTCATCTCGAAGAACCCTCAAGAAAGCATGGCAGAGGTGCTTGCCAAAGCAGAAAAGTACATAAATGGTGAGAAAGCCCTCCTCTCTAAGGTGAGGAGCTCTTTTACCTAGAAGGATAAAGGGAAAGAAGAAAAGAAGAAGGATCGAAGTCCCAAAAGTGAGAAGGAAAGAAGACGGGGAAGGTCTCTGAGGAGAGACAGAGACCCCTCCCCCAAGAGAAAAGGGACATCAAAGATCGCCTAGGACCTCTGCATCCAGGGTTACAACCTAGGTATGCACCTCAGGAGCTTCCTCCCCTCACCGTAGCCATATCGCAGATCCTTTATGAGGTGCAGCACGAGAAATTCTTAAGGTGGCCACCTCGAATGAAGGCGGATCCAGCAAAGAGAGACCCTACAGAATACTGTGATTACCACAAGGATCACGGTCATCACACTGATGACTGCATTCAGTTGAAAAAGGAGATCAAGTTCTTAATCCAGCGAGGTCAGCTACGTCGCTTTGTAGCCCATGACAATCAAAATCGAGCTCTCCCGCCTCCACCGCTTCAGCAGCATGCCCCAGCATAACATCAGCATCCTTTGGGGGAGATCAGGGTTATATCAGGAGGGTTTACAGGAAGAGGAGAATCAAGTACTGTAAAGAAAGCCCACCTCAGAAGAATAAGATCCGGAGAAGCCCTGGAGGTTGGCATTTTATCCAAGGTCCCGCGCCTCGACACAACCATCACTTTTTGGGATTCTAATTTAGAAGTTTGCCAGCATCCCCACGATGATGCTCTAGTGATAAGGGCCGTTGTGGCAAACAGAACCGTCCATCGAGTTCTAATTGATAATGGAAGTTCAGCAGACATTATTTTTGCACCTACATTCGATAAGATGGACATAGAGAGGGAGAAACTGGAGCCAGTGAGCGCTCACTTGCTAGGGTTTGTAGGAGAAAGCTCGTACTCACCTTAGGTGACCCACCTTGTCAAGCCACAACAACTGTCAAGTTCCTAGTAGTTGATGCACCCTCTGCCTATAATATGCTACTAAACAGACCCTCATTCAATTCTACAAGGGCCATCCCTTCTGCTTATCACCTTGTAGTGAAGTTCCCAAAGGAGAATGGGATTAGAGTGGTCTGTGGAGACCAGCGTGTAGCACGAGAGTGTTATACGGCGTCGGTGCAAACGAAAGAGGTGAAAAACATCCAATTAGATGAGGTCGATATGAGGAATTGGCTGGATACCAGACCAACGCCGTCAGAAGAACTAGAGCCCGTGTAGCTCGACGAAGAGTCGGAGCACCTCGTTTACGTGGGATCTAAGCTAAGTGGAGAAATCAAAGATCTCTTCATCTAGTTCCTCAGGAAAAACGTCGAGGTCTTCGCCTGGAAGCAAGAAGACATGACATGCATTGATCCCGCAATCATCACACACAAGCTTAGCGTAAATCCCACTTATAAGCCGGTCAAGTAGAAAAGAAGGAGCTTTGCCCCTGAGAGACAAAAGGCTATCAATGAGGAGGTCAGCAAACTCCTCTGTGCAAAAGCCATCAGGGAGGTAGACTATCCTGTCTGGTTAGCCAATGTGGTCCTCGTCAAAAAGACCAATGGCAAATGGCAGCTTTGCATTGACTTCACTGACCTAAATCGAGTATGCCCTAAGGACAGCTTTCCCCTACCTTGGATCGACCTCATTGTAGACACCACAGTTGGACATGAGCTCCTCAGCTTCATGGATGCCTTTTCAGGCTACAACCAAATCAGGATGGACCAAAATCAGGAGAAGACCTCTTTTGCGACTAAAAAGGGGACATACTGCTACCAGGTCATGCCTTTTGGGTTGAAAAGAGTGGGAGCCATTTACCAGTGGTTGGTGAACAGAATGTTCCAAAGACAGATTGGGACCTCCATGGAAGTCTACATTGATGACATGTTAGTCAAGTTGTTTAAGGCAGAGCTCCATGTAAAGCATCTAGCTGAATCGTTCCAAATTCTGAAAGAATACAAGATGAAGCTTAACCCCGCTAAGTGTGCCTTTGGAGTCTCTGTAGGGAAGTTTTTGGACTTCATAGTTAACAGCAGAGGAATATAGGCTAATCCAGAGAAAGTAAGAGCAGTAGTAGATAAATTATAAATTGATGTGCAGGATGGGAGGAATTGTATGTGAAAAACAATTAAAGTATTTTAACTAATAAATTGACTAAATTTTATGATCAATTCTAATGGACTTGAAATACTAACTTGATCAATCATAATGATGTGGCTGCAGTAGAACCATTAGATCAATACAAAGTTTTAATGTTTGATGGCCTCCATAACCAATCCAAAGGACATAGTGAATTAGGTCAACAAATTAGGTAAGTAAATTAGGTCCCAATAACATTGCTCTTCCAATAAATGCTTAAACTCACAGTTTAATCAATAACAATGATTGATCAAGTCCGCACAGCATTACTGAATTTTAAATACATGCAACATTATTCCCCTAAACATGGCAAAAGAATACCACACTTGGTCATTTTTAGTTGTTTCTGCTAGCTTCCACTCTTTCCACAATAATCAGTGCAGTACCACTTCAATTTTCTACTGAAGGTTTAAGCTACCAGGTTTCACTACCTTATTATTTAAAGCTACACTTTATGTTTTTTAGACCAAGTCAAAACTCAATCCTTAATATTTTGAAAGTGTCACATAAAAAATAATGACAACCAAAATTAAGCTGAGGTCAATTTAATAAACAAGATGATGAATGCGAACATTTAGGGAGAAGTGAGAAGAAAATTATATTACTACTAGTAAGACTTCATCACAGATCGTGGATAACTCCTTGGTCATACGGAGAGTTACTCCACTCATCTTATAAAAAAGAAAAATAAAAATGAGAAGAGTCTGATAAAGTAGATTGTCCAATGTCTATAATTCCACTGTTTTACAATTACAGAACACCATCCGTAGGAGCTAATGGGAGTTGACATATCAAGAGAGCATATAGGGCTGAGAGAGCATCATTTCAAAAATAAGGTGCTCTTTGCACGCTCTTCCTGTCTGCCTCCTCTAGTTTGACAAAGGGTAAAGAAAAAAACTAATTAGTAGAACAGCACTGTTTAAACATTTATCAGCAAGCGTGAAACGACAAACTACTATAAAGGTGTTTGTGGCTGTAATTATGGCAGTGGTGATGATTTATTTCTTTTTCGATCTGCCACCGGAGATGAAGAAAATCATCGACCGAACATGGTAGCCTAAGGGGTCCGCTGGCATGGTACCCATAGACCTCATGGGCTTTATCAAGAAGCCGGTGGAAGAGAGGGTGGCAGAGGTATGATATTGGGATGACAAATCGGTGAAAGCCACCTTTTTCCTCCTCTATTCCGACTTGGACCGCCAGCCATCCTTTCTTCACCTTCCTCTTCTCCTCCTCCTCCATGCTTATTCTTTTTTGTGTATATTGAAGCTGAATTCTGTTGGTATGCTTAGTCCAGGAGAGGGAGATGGTATTATATATAGGGCCGGGTCGTCTTACCTTTTGTTCCTTTCGAATATGAAATAAACCAAGTATTAAACTTGCGATTTATCTAATGATAATACAATAAGAATGAAATTGTTTCGAATGGATAATATTAAGATCAATTTTAACTTTTACTTTTTCTAAATTGTAACTCGATCTTGTGAACTAATTTTTTAAATTGTAATTTCAACTCAATTAAAATATAATTACTTTTTATTTTATTATAAATTTAATGTCATGCTAAATTCACTAACCCTTTCTTTATTGAATAATATTATTTGGACATGTAAGGGGAAAAATCCACCCCTATCAAAATAGAGAGATTTGAGATTAGTACTCATAATCATCTTTATCTTGCAAAATGAATAAACTGTCACAAACTGGTGGGTATTGGTCAGAGACATTCTGATGCTTAAGTTAGTAGTGACATGAGAGAGAATATGTAATTCAATAGAGAAATTGTGCATAACTTAGACTTAAACTTTACTGGTATTTATAGAGCGTTTGTCCCTGATTATTTAGGATGACCATTCTCATTGAAATATGGTGGCACACCTAAATTTCCATATGTCCTTCCTTAATTCGTGTTTGACCCTTATAAGGTTTCCTTTCACATTAGTTGATTTTGGTCACATGTTAATTATGTGTTCGTATGATTTAGACAATTTCCTCATTGGCCACCTAGCAACGTCTATGACTTTTCAAGATAGTCTAGTTATCTGCTTGGTCGGATTTTACCTCTGTTCGGCCAGACTAAGTTTAGCTCGAACAGGATATCCTAGCTACCTACTCGGTCGGATTTTATCCTCTGCTTGGTCGGGATAGCCTAGCTATATGCTCGGTTAGATCTTACCCTCTGCTCAGTCACAAGATAGTCATTCAAAATAACTCTTTTCAACACGTGCAATTTGTCATGTGTCCAAGTCTAATTGTTAGATGATGATCAGAATTTATTGGCCCATTCATTTTGACCCCAAAAAATATTTTTCCTGTGGTACACTGGAAAATATTCTTTATTTGCAATCATTTCCCTCATTAATTGTCTTGTATCGTTGCTTATGAAAAGGAATTTTTTGGTGATGTTTTGACATCTCTCATATGGCAAGTACTCCATATAGATTAGCTCTAAGGCTTAATTTTATTTACTGGCGAGAGGTACTCCGTTGTTGGGCATCTTTCCTGTGGTAGGTACTCTACAAAAAGATTATCTTTGAAGCTCAATCGTATTCATTTGTGAGAGGTGCTCTGTTGTTAGGCATCTCTCACGTGGCAGGTACTCCAGAAAGATTAGCTCTAAAGCTCAATCTTATTTACTCACGGAAGGTACTCTACTATTAGGAATCTTTCCCTTAGTAGGTACTTTATAAAAAGATTAACTCTGAAGCTCAAGGCATCTCTCACTTTGCAGGTACTCCACACAGATTAGCTCTAGAGCTCAATCTTATTTACTCGTGGGAGGTACTATGCTATTAGACATCTTTCCGTGGTAGGTACTTTACAAAAATATTAGCTTTGAAGCTCAAGGCATCTTTCCCATGGTAGGTATTCCACAAAAAGATTAGCTCTGAAGTTCAAAGCATTTCTCTCGTGGCAGGTACTCCACAAAGATTAGCTCTAAAACTCAATCTTATTTACTCGCGGGAGGTACTCTACCGTTAGACATCTTTCCCATGGTAGGTACTCCACAAAAAGATTAATTTTGAAGCTCAATCTTATTCATTGACGAGAGGTACTCCGTTGTTAGGCATCTTTCACTTGATAGGTACTCCATAAAATGATTAACTCTTATTGATGGCTGAAATTGAACGTCAGTCTCCAAGATGATTACTAGCTTCCACCCAAGGGAAGTTCTTTTTTGATCTCTTCTCCTCTCTTTTAATAGTCAATGGTCATGTCTTTGGGTTAGAGCGAATCCTGGATATCCAGTAGAGGTAGACTTCTTGTCCAAGCGGAAGTCCTGGGCTGAGTTGGATTGGTCATTTGTGGAGGAATTAGATTCTGGCAAGCCATTATGCCCTATGCCGAACTCCTCCTCAAATACCCATTATTAAGTTTGAAGCCCCAATCTTAAATATTTGCATGAGGTAATCTGCTATCTTGATTGTAGTAGCAATAAGCCCAACTAGAAAGCTCGGATGTATCATACATAAAAGGATGCTGATTCACATATTGAACCATATCGTTTTGCACTAGTCAAGGGCCTACTCTCTTCCTCATTAGAGTTCATTTCGTACCAATAAATCTGTTGGTGCTTATTCGTAAGTAATAAAAGTCCTTTTCTATGTGTTTGGCTCCATTGAGCTCGAGCCAGTGATTCCGATAACTGTATCAGTTACTTTGAGCTCAACTCTTGACCTTTGTATTTGACCAGACACATGTTGTGGTTCTCGATTATTTATTTTTCCATGTGAGCATTAGAATTAACATTCTTCTCTAGTGGATATGAAAGTCTTTGCGATTCAAGAATGTTTTTTTCCTTCTTTTCTTGGATTGAATGACACATTCTCGGTCAACCATCTTGATGGTGTAGCTGTAGTTGAGGCATGTACTATTGACTAGCTCTGATTGTGAATTGCTTTTGTCCACCACATTTCAATTTTAATTGATGATTCTAACTGTTAAGAAGATTCGGGTAATTATGCCAACCACCCCTTAATTTTGTCAATGGGTTTGATCTTTGCTTTATGGTTACTTTAGATGAGAAGGTCTAGTTGTTCGGTTGACTTCTATAAGAATACCCAACCAGATTAGATATTCGTCAAGATCATGTGTTGCTAGAGTTCTAGATTATCTAGACTTCTATTCAAATAAGTTAATACTTGAGTTTTGTATTTCAAATAAGCTATTATTCTTTTGGCTTATCCTTTGGATATTATAAATAATAGATGCTTGGACTCTCCAGATTATGGAAGTCAATGCGTTTCAGCAAATTACTTTGTTTTTAACTTATCATCATGGTATCAGAGCCTTTTCTTGACAAACGTCTTTTGTAACAATTTTTTTTGTTTTCCCAGGCTACTCTAACAAGCAGTCAACAACCCCATGGCTCTTTCATCCATTCTCCAATTTCTGCTCCCCAACATTCACGCTCTTGTTATAGTAAAGCTTGAATCTAACAACTATCGCACATGAAAAATTCATATTCACCATGTTCTTCTTGCCCATGGATTTTTGGGTTATGTTAATGGTGAATTTCCTTGTCCGACGGCTACATTGGTGGATACTTCCGGTACAGAAACTCTAAATCCAAAATTCGATGAATGGTCTCAGGTTGATCAACATCTTGTTAGTGCAATCAATGCTACTCTCAATCCTTCTTTATTGCCATATGTGCTTCTTGCACCAGGTCTTCTGGCATATTCTTGACTCTACTATCATTTTTAACGAATCCATCATCAATCAATCCCCTTATTTATGCATGCATTAGTTGAAAATTAGTTTTGCTGAAGGGATGGGAGACTGTGAAACCCAGATAACTTTCGGTGGTCAACCTCCTTGGTATGAGCTTTTGGTCCCCAGGCTAATTCGGTACGTCAGAAGATGGCTTTATGTATGATGCTTTACTTGGCACTGATCAATCTGCCTCTGATCTAGCTTCTCCTAGTGTTCATATGAGGATGATCTTTTACTAGTGATGATGCACAAAACTGTCTCGTGCAAGATCAACAGTCGAGTATATGTAGAGATACAATTAATGAGCAATAAATAAGATAATCAATGGCAAAGCAATAAATAAGAGCAAACACACAGATTTATAGTGGTTTGGTCCAGGTGAACTACTTCACTCTCGAAATCGGCAGCAGTGGTCGGTGGTCTTTATTGATAAAAAAGGTAACCGGAAGAATATACCATGGGATTACTACCATACTTTAGGAGAGAAAAACTAGGGATGTGTAGAGAGGGCAAGAAGTAAAAGTCTCAAAGTGATGCCCCTCCATGTGGAGAGGGCTTACATTATATAGATTTGGTAAGGCGGTGATGTGAGAGAGAAGACACCTCCTCTTTGGTAAGTACAATTAAGGTAGAATTGAGTTTTCATGAGTGCGTATCCCGATAGTTTCTCCCACGTGCTCTTATCTCTTCGGGATTCTTGGATCCCAAACTGGGTCGGACCTACAAAGTGGGTCTGGGCCGCCCTATAGCTAACTTGGGCCTTCTTGATTTGTTGGGCTTGGCCTAATTGATTTTGGGCTCATCAACTAGAATAAGGCATTAATGTTAAGGGAATCAGTTGTCCCGCTCAATTCGGAGACATTCGAGCTAAAAAATAAAAAACTAAGGAATGAACTAAATTTCTTTTCTTGATCACATGAACCCTTGGTCACCAGGTGACTACCTAGCTTCATAAGTGTCATGGTCGAATGATAGCTCCAATGGGTGTATATATAAGTCACAGTGGAGACTATAAGGAGAAATAAGGGTAGGGTTTTCAATGGGTCTAGGAATTCGATGTTCAATCTAGAACAAAAATCCTATTGTTCATTAATAATCAGTTATTCCACTAAAACTTATTATTGATCTCTCAGACCTTATCTTCAAATTATTTTTTTAAGTTCCTTGTTATTATATGTTTAATATTTTGTACCCCACGTTTAAGATTACAAACATTGATCAATTGATTAAAGTACTGACAATTATATTTAATTGAATTTTTTTTTTTATCTTTGAGATTGTGGCATTCAACTTATTTGTCATGTCAGATAATAAAATTTACCTGCAGGGTTTGATATGGACAAAACTTATGAGATTTCTCAAGAAGACATTATCAAACCATTTAAATACCAGGATATGGTTTCCTTTAATAATTAATTTTCACAATGAAAATAATGTCATCTCCCAATTCTCTGAGTTTGTTGACTCAAATATAAATCTCACTCTTTAATGAATTAAAGTAACAGTTATTATATGCACATGTCCATCAAATATCTTGGAATTAAGAGTTTAAGCAATGATAATAACTATGATATGTTTATTTTCTTATTTAGTTAGTAAAAAGATAATAATAACATAATGGTCATGTTCAATACACAAATTGTATTAGTGCAACAATCTGAAACATTAGTCAGTTTTCTACAACTAAGAGAGAATATGTCTGAAGATTGCACTACAATCCTATTGATTGTGTGTCCAATTTTATCTACTTTTACTCATATCATCAAATTATATACAACATAAAAAAAAAGATACACATGCATACCATGTATTTGACGAGCCTGAATTTAGCTAGGTCGAGCCCAGTCAAGATAAAACGAGAAACCCCAAAGAGTGAGTCCAATCAAAGTCCACCAATCGAAGAAAGTCCAAATCGAGACTGGTTCGACCCATGGATAAGGAAGGCATCAAGGAGAAGGCATTAAGAAGAAGGCATCAAGAGAAAGGCACCAAGCCAGAGCCCAAGAGCCCTTGGGCGCCGCCCAGGCTGGCACCCTTGGGTGCTGGCTTGGGCTGGCCCTTCCGGGCATCTCCTTCTCTTTCTTGCTTTGGCCTCTTAACTCTAATATGAGTCCAAGCCCACTCTAATGCAAGTCCGAGCTCAAGACGAAAATCGAATCTAATGCCAGATGAGGAGTCCTCCTCCGAAGGAATAGGAGCACGAGGGAGAGAAAGACAGGATACAGAGATCTCCTACCTAAGTCGTACTTACCAAAATAGTAGAGCTCCTCTTATTCACGGCACCACCTCACCGCCTTAACCCCAGCCGATATAATGTAAGCTCTCTTCACCAGGAGAGCATCTTGATCCCTACACTCACTGCTCTCTCTCTGTTTCTCCCTCTCTCTAAGCACTGTAAACTCTACAAAGTACCTTGATACATTAATAAAGATCGCCGGCCACCGCTGCCATTCATGAAAGTGGACGTAGGTCATCCAAGACCGAACCACTATAAACCCCAGTGTTGACTCTTTATTTTTTGTACTCTATTAATTGCTTGGTCATTGCTCTTTGATTGTGACCGTACGAATACTTGACTGTTGATCTTGCACGAATGCGATTTTGTGCATCATCAATTTGACGCCGTCTGTGGGAAACGACATAGTTTCTACTACCTTTCAGTCCCCTTCGCAATCCATGGCGGTTACCACTCGATTGATGAGCCAACAGTGGGGAGGCAACAACCCAGCCCACCGGGAGGAGGCTCCGCCCCCCTTCACACCGTCTGAACCATCCACTATTGCGACTCCTACTAGTCAGCAACAACAACTCCTTCAAATTATGCAATTGTTGGTGAAACAAAACCAGTAGATCATCTAATTGATGCTCACCCAATGAGGTATTACCCCTCATCTAGAAGGAGTAGTCCCTATCCCTCCGACAGAGGAGGAGTAGCAACCTACACCTCGCGAGCGTCAAGCAGCCCCTCACCATGGGGCCCCTCGCCAGAACGCCCTGCGACCACAGGGCGCCCCTCACGTAGCAGTCCCTTCTCAACGCACATGGAGCTCGTGCGTCCCCCCTTCTCATGTGCATGTGCAGGAGGACGAAGGAGAGAGTCAATATGGAGACTATGAAAGTCAGTACCATCACCTGACCGAGGATGTCCCCAACCAGTGGGACGAGAAGATAAGGAAAGTGCAAAACCAGCTTGGCGATGCCCTTAACGTTAGTTCCCTACCACCTTGAAGGGGTCCATCCGCCAGTGGTTCTCCAAGCTTAGACCCTCTTCCACCCGATCCTTCGCAGAGCTAAGTAAGTCCTTCGTCTCCCACTTCATAGGGGGACGCCGCCATCAAAAGCCAGTGACCCACCTACTCACCATCAAGCAGGATAGGGATGAAATTCTTCGTAGCTACCTTGTCCGCTTCAATGAGGAGGTCCTCCAAGTTGAAGAACTAGATGACAAGGTAGCCTTAGCTGCCTTTATTGTTGGACTTTGCACCTCCAGCTTCATGTTCTCAGTCATCAAAAAGCCGCCCTCTGCATGCCCGAGTTACTGTCTAGGGCCCAAAAATATATTAACGTCGAGGACGTCACCAAAGCCCGTAGAGGTGAGTCTTTCCGAGGGGAGAAAAGGAAAGACAGTCGGAAAGACCAAAGGGAGACCGAGAACAAGAGAAAGAAAGCCGAGAGGGTCCCCGTAAAGGACCGCCTCGGACCACTACCCCCGAGGGACCGACAGCCATTCACCCCACTCAATGCTTCGGTGGAGCACATCCTACTCCAGATATAGGATGACCCAGACATCTGCTGGCCCGAAAAGATGAAGTCTGACCCCAAGCGCCGAAATCCCAGTAAGTATTGTCGCTTCCACTGCGACCATGGACGACTGCTTCCAGCTGAAGAAGCAGATTGAGGAGCTTATCCAATGGGGTCATCTCAGAGAATATGTGGCTGGTCAAGGAATTGCCCCTTATCATGGAGAACGAGAACACTAGCAACCCTCGGTGAGATTCAGACCATCGCCGGAGGACTAGGAGGAGGAGGTGACTCCAACTCCGCCCGGAAGGCGCACGCCCGTAAAGCTAGGCAGGCAAAGTCTCATGACTCTCGCCCAATAAAGACCCCACGACATGGGGAGGAGGAGGTCATTACCTTCTCAGACAGAGACCTGGTGGGGGTCCAAATCCCTCATGATGACCCTTTAGTTTTGACCCTGATGGTGGCCAACTACCAAGTCAGGAGGATCCTAGTTGATAGTGGAAGCTCAGCCGATATCCTGTTCACCACAACTTATGACAGCCTTCACCTCGGCAGAGAGAGATTACATCCTGTCAGGACTCCCTTGATTGGTTTCTCGGGAGAAAGAGTCCAGCATTTGGGATCCATCACCCTGCCTGTCACAGCAGGGACTGCACCAAGGAGCTCTATTATCATGATAAATTTTCTTGTACTTGATTGCTCTTCTGCTTATAATATAATACTTGGACATACTGCTCTCAAAGCCTTAAGGGCAGTACCCTCTACTTACCACCTTCTCCTCCGCTTCCCTACTTTCAATGGGATTGGGGAGATTAAAGGAGACCAAGTCTCAACTAGAGAGTGCTATGTGGCCTTTATGAGGGCTAAGAGACCGAATGAGACACTCCAGGTCGAGGTCCTTACCCTAGAGACGACAGTACCTTAGAGAGGGGTTAACCAATAGAGGAGCTTTGCCCAATAATACTAGATGATAGCCTTCCAGAGAAGAAAGTCTACCTAGGCTCCTCGCTCTCCTAGGAGTTGGCATCTGCTTTGATAGACTTCCTCAGGAGAAACACAGACGTCTTCGCCTGGTCCCATGAGGACTTGGAGGGCATTAACCCCGAGGTGGCCTTCCACCGGCTGAATGTTGACTCCAGATACAAGCCTGTCCGCCACAAGTTGAGGAGTGTGAGCATTGAGAGAGGGCAAGTTATGGGGGAAGAGGTAGACCAGTTGCTGACTAATGGGTCAGTGAGGGAGGTAGCCTATCCAGAATGGCTACACAATGTGGTAATGGTGACAAAAGCCAATGGAAAGTGGCGCCTCTGCGTTGATTTTACGGAGCTCAATAAGGTCTGTCCCAAGGACAGTTATCCTCTCCCTCGAATCGACCTCCTTATTGACGCCACTGCTGGACACGAGCTTCTGAGTTTCCTTGATGCCTACTCCGGTTACAACCAGATCAGCATGTTCCCTTCAGACCAAGAGAAGACCTCATTCATCACCCCCAGAGGAATTTACTGCTACAAGGTGATGTCTTTCGGGCTCAAGAACGCCGGCGCCACATACCAGCGCCTCGTTAACAGAATGTTCGAGGCCCAAATTGGGAAGACAATGGAAGCCTATGGGGATGATATGTTAGTGAAGAGTGTAATATCCACAGATCATATCGCACACCTACAGGAGACCTTCGACGTGCTAAGAGCCTACAAGATGAAATTGAACCTTGAAAAATATACCTTAGGCGTAGTCTCAAGAAAGTTCTTAGGCTTCATGGTCCATAAAAAGGGCATTGAAGCCAACCCAGATAAAATCAGAGCAGTCTTGGAGATGAGGTCCCCTGCCTCAACCAAGGAGGTCCAGCGCCTCAACGGGAGAGTAGCAGCCCTTAACAGGTTTGTTTGTAAATTTGCTAATAAATGTCTTCCTTCTTTTAAGATTCTCCGCAGGTCCTTCCAGTGGGGCCCAGACGCTAAGGAGGCCTTTCAGAAGCTCAAAGCTTACCTCTTCACACCACCGCTACTCTCCTATACTGTGCCTGGAGAAATCTTCTACCTCTACCTCTCATCTTTTCCCTCTATCGTAAGCTCTGTACTCATCAGAGAGGAGGGAGGCATCCAAAAGCCTATCTACTATGTAAGTAGAGCCTACCGAGGAGCAGAGGTGAGGTACACAGAGTTAGAAAGGTTAGCTCTCGCCATTGTCACTACTGCCAGACGTCTGTGCCATTACTTCCAAAGTCATACCATTACGGTGGTCACCGATCAGCCGCTTAAAAGAATCTTAGGGAAGCCTGATGTCTCAGGCAAACTCCTCAAATGGGCTGTAGAGTTAAGTGAATTCGACTTGCAATACTGGCCTAGGTCCGCCATTAAAGTGCAGGCCCTCGCAAATTTCTTAGCAGAATACACACCGCTACAAGAGTTACAAGAGGAGGTACCAGGCGCCCCAGCACCCACCACCTCAGTGCACACCAACTACGCCCTCCAAGAAGCCCCAACAGGTGTGACCCTCGGAGGACATGAAAACTCAGAGGAGCAACAGCGGACTGAGCAGCCTAAGGCACCCCCTACCGTAAACAGGACACCGCCCACCACACATAGGGCGCCGCCCACCCCGCTCGGGGTGCTGACTTCTCCTCCTACCTCACACCTCTCGCACCAGTAGTCACCCAGTACACCCTTCTAGAAGCTCTATGTAGATGGATCCTCTACCAACGAGGGCAGGGGAGATGGACTAGTACTAATCAGCCCTCATGGTACTCCATTGAAGTATGCAGTCTCTCTCCACTTTGCCACGTCCAACAATCAGGCTAAGTACAAGTCCCTTATATCAGGTTTGAGACTGACATTGGAGATGCAGGTCCTCTACTTGACAGCCTACAGCGATTCCCAGCTTGTGGTCAATCAGGTAATGAGAGATTTTGAAGCCAAAGAAGAAAGGATGCAGGAATACCTCTCAGTGGTCCAAGCACTCCTCACAAGGTTTAAATACTTCGAGATCCACCACATACCTCGAGAGGAGAATGTCATGGTTGATGCTCTTGCCAAGTTTACCTCTGCCAATATACTCATGGGACCGGTGTTGACAGGTCACCAGTTTGAACCTAGCACCTCCAAACTAGAGTGAGGATGAGAGCATCCAGGTATGTTATATTACAAAATACCTTTTACAAAAAGAGTCATTCTCTCCCGCTACTCTGTTGTCTCACCCCAGAGGAGGCAGACTATGCCATGAAGGAGATCCATGAGGGGATATGTGGGAACCACTCAGGAGGACGTGCATTGGCTCATAAAGCAGTCAGACAGGGATACTATTGGCCCACCATGATCAAAGATACCCGAGACTTCGTCAGGAGATGTGATAAGTGCCAGCGCTTTGTGACTGTGCCCAAACAGCCGCCCGAGGAACTCACCACAATTCAGAGCCCATGACCATTCTCCATGTGAGGGATTGACATTCTAGGTCCCCTCCCTGTGAGTTGAGGGCAATGCAAGTTCGTTGTCATAGCCATGGATTACTTCATGAAATGGGCAGAAGCTGAAGCCTTAGCCAGAATCACAGACCAGAAGATAAAAGACTTCATATGGAGGAGTCTAGTCTGCTGCTTTGAGGTACCTCATGCCATCGTGAGCGACAACGCCAAGCAGTTTGATAACAAACTCTTCAACACTTTCTGTGCAGACCTCCAGATTAAGCAACCCCACTCTAGCCCCGCCCATCTACAGGCGAACGGGTAAGCGGAGGTCACTGTCAGGACCATACTCCGTAACTTAAAAACCAGATTGGAGACTACAAAAGGAAAGTGGGTAGACAAACTCTCAAGAGTACTATGGGCATATCGGACCACACCAAGAGGTCCTACGGGCGAGACCTCATTCTCTCTAGCCTACAAAACAGAGGCAGTGATACACGTTGAAATTGGGGTGTACTCCCTTAGGGTCCAGAGCCATGACCTTACCAGTAATGAAGAAGGCCTACGCATCAACCTCGACTCGGTGGAGGAGGAGAGAGAGATAGCCATGCTCAGGAATGCAGAGTACAAGCGTCGTATAACCAAGTACTACAATTCGACGGTGAAGCCTTGTGCCTTCTTACCTGGGGACCTGGTCCTAAAGAAGGTCATCCTGTCCACCAAAAACTCCTGAGAAGAGAAATTAGGACCCAACTGGGAAGGACCCCACACGGTCAGGGAAATAGTATGGCCGAATACTTACAGAATTCAAAACTTTGAAGGAAGGGTCCTAGGTCACCAATGGAATGCAAAACACCTAAAGAAATACTACCAGTAGCTGGGGGCAGTAAATCATGAGTTAGTGACCATTGTTTAGGCTATTTACCTTGTTAGTTAATTTCCTATGTTAGTCTTTTTCCTTCGAATATTTACTTTGAATTATAAAATTGCTCAATATTTTTCCTCAAAAGAGTTGTATTCCATTCAACAAATCTTTACAAAAGTAATGTGATATTCAAACATGTGAACTCTTGACAAAAAGATGGACATAGTGTGTCAACAGAACAAAAGACACAAAGACAACACACTCCTAGTAACCCTCATTGTTCCCACTCACATAGTCCTCATCATCGGACTTAGGAGCCTCAGAAGGCTTAAGGTCAGAAATATCACAGTACGGGAATGCTATAGTGGCCTTCCTCCTGAGCTCCTCGTAGCCGTCAATGAAGGCACTGGCCCTAGCCTTCTCAGCGGCATCCCTCTGAGCCTTTGCTCTGGTAGCACTCTCAAGTGCTGTGCGAAGATTAGCCTCAAGTTAAGCAGTCTTCCCTTGCATATGCCTCAATTCTTCAGCGGCATCCTTTTGTGCCTGCCTCAACTCCTCAGCGGCATCCTCTTGTGCCTGCCTCAACTCCTCAGCAGCATCCTCTCGTGCCTGTCGCTTGAGCCTCTAGTACTTCACGGCATCTTCTCGTGCCTGCCGTGCTAGCCCCACGTCATCCTCTCGTGCCTGCCGCAGCTGCTCCTCAACAGTCTCACGTGCCAGTCTCTCCTTCGTTTGGCCACTAACGGCCTCCCCGATCTTCAGGGTATTATTGAACAAGCCGAGCAAGGCAACAACCATCTACAGACATTCAAAAATAAAATACAGAGAGATTCAGGAACTACACCAAGATATGACAAAGGAAGCCAAGAACGAAACAAGAAGGAAGAGCATACCAGAGCAAAGCCCTCAACCGCGGCGTTGACCATGCCTTCTGGACCCCGAGAGGCAATCTCTTGAGCTTCAGCGCCGCTCAAGAAGTCACAGAGTCTCCCCCTTGCCAAACTTAGATTCCGGAGCATAGACATCGGAGGAATGCCCGAGGTGGGGTAACTCGACGGGTCCACAATTCTGGCAGAAGGTGGCGCCGGGACCTCAGCCCCCAGGAAAGTGCTAGAACAATCCCTCGGGGGAGAGGAGATATCGATCAGAGGAGAGGTGGAGCATCACCAAGCTCAGCCTCCATGAGATCAATAGACCCCGGCTGAGAAGAGTTGGGGGCACTGTACTTCGCCCTCTTGGAAAGAGGAGGGGGGATAGACGTCACTCTGGAATTGAGTAACTCGTCCACTGTAGACCTGTCAATGGGGGTACCTGCAAAGCCAGTGTAAGTAAGAAAGCTTGTTACATCATATTCTTAAGAAGACTACTAAGGTATCAAATACCTTTCTTTTTCTGCTTTGACGGAGCCGGGGAGATACCGGCTGCCTGCGTAATCTCAGAAGCGTCTGTCATGGGATTGTTGCGAACCATTTCGAGAAACCTAGCTTGATCCCAATATAGAGTCGGTGAGGCTGCAAGAAGACAGTTGCACTATGAAAAACACATACATGAAAATTAAGACAAGAATTGAAGGTAAGATCCTCACCCAGCTTAGTATTTGGGACTGTATCCCATCGAGAAGGCACCACGTCATGGTCGGATTTAGAAGCCCACTCACATCCGACAAAAAAAAATTCGTTTTCCATTTGTGAAGATTAGAAGTAAGACCAGTAATAAACTTGCCCGATCTCGGGGCAAAGCAGTACCACCCCTGGTTGGGAGTAGGGTTCTCCAAAAGCATGTATGTAACAACAAATTCTTCAAACGGAGGAGGAACAACAGCGTTATGCACCAACTGCCACAGTGCAAAAAATACAGAAAGCACCCTCTAGCCATTAGGAGCCAGCCTCCCTAGAACTAAAGACAAGTGCCCAAGAACCCAACATATGGGTCCAAGCATAAGGAAACGAAGGCCCGCCTCCAACATGCCCTCGTAAACAACTATCTCACCCGAGGAGTCACAGCACGCAGGTCACAGAAGGCGGAATATGATACCGGGTAACTATTTCAGAGATGTCCTCATCATGCTCAAATAAGCTAAATATAACAGCTACCTTATGATGGTCGTCTCCTCCTCCACCTGGACCCCTGTCTAGGTCGCCAACAGTCTCCCTCTCGGTTGAAGGAATACTAGCAAAAAGCAAGCTCAGATCATAGCAAAGGAAAGTAATTGTGTCAAAAAAAAAAATACCGAGACACATACCTTGAGAGCTCGTGTCACCCGGCCATTTCCTAGACTCGCGAAGGGAGGTCTGCACGGCACCCAGGGACCCTGGAGTGTCGTCTGTGCCTGTGGTGCTGCCTACTCCATGGCAGGCGCCTCCTGCCTCTTTCGGTGATCCACTCCGCTGCCTACATGCATCTATGGTCCCCCGTGATGTGCCAAAAGGATTAGATAAAGACTCTTTGCCCATGCCTGGTCTCGGGCCAAGAACTCCAAAGGGTCTCTCAACCGCTGATGGGACCACGCCGAAACCACCACGAGGAGAAGGACCAAGCGTCCGAAGGCCAGAAGGGAGCCGCCCGGGGTAGACCCTTGGGCGCTGCCTAGGCAGGCACCCTAGGGGCCGCCCATGGCAGCCCCTTGGGCGCCGCCCATGATAGCCCCTTGGGCGTTGCCTCCCCTTGCCTCATCTCCTCCACTCTTCAAGCCCCTAGTCCTCATGTGCTTTGATCTTAAAAAGAAAAGGAAAAAGAGAGAAATGCAAGAGAGTGGGATGAACAGTAGCTTGAACACCCTTAAATAGAGAAGGAATGACTTCTCAAGGAAGACTTGCTAAAGCTTCTTTAGGAAGCTTGGTGTGTAGCTTCTTGAGGAAGTTTGACTGAACAACTCCTTAGAGAAGCATGGGAGAGGAAGCCTTTGGTTAGAAAAACGAGGAATGGGAAAGAAGTGAAGAAGATGGGAACAGTGACCTCAATTCATAGACGAGGGTATATATATAAAAAAAAAGAAAAGAAAAGTTATTTTCGATCAGTTTGCCGGGATTGCGCTAAAAACTCAATTTCAGAGAGATAGGAGCATTTTTTGAGAAATTTTGTTGGCTAAACCGCCTTTGGCGATTTGTGAGTCAAAGATCTCGAAAAAATACCCAAAATCAAAAAAACATTTGCCTCAAACGGACTTTTGTGCACTAAAGTTATGACCGTTCGAAGATTTACTGGCCTCCAGCAGCCCCTCTCACCCATGGGTGCCGCCCAGCTCTTGGGCGCATGTCTCATGGCTATGGGCGCCTGCCTCAGCAATATGGGTGCCTACCTCATTGCCTTGGGCTCCCAGGAAGCCTCGCCTACTATTACACTTATCAGTGAGTTCGATAAGTCCCCGAAGACCAAAAGAACACCGTAAGGGAGCAAGATAACTTCTACCCGAAAGGTTACACATGCCCTCAACCCCTTCCTCTCGCAAGAATTAGAAGCTTGGGGCATTGGGGGCAAATGACGAGCCTGAATTTAGCTGGGCCGAGCCCAGTCAAGATAAACCAAGAAAGCCCAAAGAATGAGTCCAATCAAAGTCCACCAATCGGAGAAAGTCCAAATCGAGACTGGTTCGACCCATGGATAAGGAAGGCATCAAGGGGAAGGCATCAAGCCAGAGCCCAATAGCCCTTGGGCGCCGCCCAGGACCCCCTTAGGCGCCTCCCAGGCAGGCACCCTTGGGCGCTGGCTTGGGCTGGCCCCTCCGGGCGTCTCCTCCTCTTTCTTGCTTCGGCCTCTTAACTCTAATATGATTCCAAGCCCACTCCAACGCAAGTCCGAGCTCAAAGACGATCGAATTTAATGTCAGACGAGGAGTCCTCCTCCGAAAGAATAGGAGCACGAGGAAGGGAAAGACGGGATATGGAGATCTCATATCTAAGTCGTACTTACCAAAATAGCAGAGCTCCTCTTATTCACGGCATCGCCTCACCGCCTTAACCCTAGCCTATATAATGTAAGCTCTCTTTACTAGGAGAGCATCTTGATCCCTACACTCACTGCTCTCTCTCTTTCTCCCTCTCTCTAAGCACTGTAAACTCTCCGCAGTACCTTGATACATTAATAAAGATCGCCGGTCACCGCTACCATTCGAGAAAGTGGACGTAGGTCATCCGAGATCGAACCACTATAAACCCCAGTGTTGACTCTTTATTTTCTGTTCTCTATTAATTGCTTAGTGATTGCTCTTTGATTGCGACCGTACAAATACTTGACTGTTGATCTTGCACGAAGCCGATTTTGTGCATCATCAGTATTTAATATAATAAAAATATTTTCCTACACAAATTCCCATTAAAATAGAAAATGATAAAACTTTAATTAAATAATAAATTGATTTTTACTACAAAACTCAATTTTTCAATAATTAATTAGGGGTAACTCGTTCCTAAAGGCACGGTGCAACGTAAATCAATGTGAATGATTTTGAGAGATATTTTAGTAGACGTTTGATAAATTTATTTGAGACCGTCACATGAATTTATTGAAACGTATCATGTTTTACATTATAGATTATTTCAGTTTAAAAACTACAATATATTTTGGAGGGAAGTTTGAAAATTTGAAGCACAACAAATCTATTGCACTAGACAATACATTCGAAAGGAAGTTTGAAATATTTGAAACAAATACATATCTATTACTTTTGAAATAACCTAACACACAATTCATCTAATAATTATTCTCAGCAAAACTTGTTTTAATTTTTTTTTTTGTAGTCTGCTCTATAAATGATATTTGTACAGGCAACGGTTGACTGAATGTATTCTCTTTTAGTACAAATTCTATTTTCTTTACAAATATATTCATTCCCTATCTTAATAAAACGCATGGAATGGAAGCCAAATAGACTTTGTGCTATGACATCCTAGTTACAAATTGACTGAAATGTAAGCATTTTCTACCTGTGTTTTGTACAAGCAAACGGTTGCTTCTTTAATTTCTAATATAAAATTGTCATAGACATTGAGTTTTCTTTCTCTTTAAATATTACGTTAAATATTATTCTAACCAACATTTGTTTTGTAGTTTTATCTTAGTTTTTTACTGGGTTTTGCTCCTTTACTTGAAATTTAATTTCGTGCAGAGTAGTGTTATATATATAAGCATATTATTCATATAATAAGATGCATATCGATCATTTTTGTAAATAGGAATCAAACAAGCTTTCGTTTTTATTTTTTAATTTTTTGTCCAGAAAGTCGAGCTTTAGTTTCTTGATAAAATTGCAGTTTTATTTAAATATAATCAATGATGTTGCTTAAAGGTACGTTAATTTTGACCATCAAACTTCCTCCCACAACACATACACGAATCTGCAAGCGTTGCCATGAATATCTGCCTGTTCTTCAGCACATGGTCGGTACATTAACAAAACTTTTTTCTTTGTGCCCATCTGGACCATCCACTCACTTTATACAGATGCCTTGTCTTGAAAATTCTCCAACACGAAACTGTGGTCTTGGTCTCTCTCTCTCTCTCTCTAAAACACGCAAACACACAAAAAAGTGTGATAATGGGCATATTGTAGAACATAATCTTGTACATGCAATGTACTTTGAAGGTCGGAAAGGAAGATACGGTGATAGGATCAGAATGTTGGCCTAGGAATAAGGAATTTAGGATGCTTTCCACCAAAACATAGTAACGGTGGCTATCAATTTAATCAGAGATCCCTTATTTTATGATTCCTATTCAGAAAAATAGACATATCACTTGACCGCCAAAAACGTTGGAGCCATTTGTAGTGGTTGTCCATCAGATTCTGCTTGACCACTCGTAAGACTAAGGTTTATCTAAGATGAGGGATACCAAAATTTTCTTTTTCATTTTTGGTGGTAGGCACAATCCACTTATATTTATCGAGACCGACAAGTAACATCTCTTCATCACATGATCTGTGAAATATCTTGCATTCATGTTCAATATGTAGCTGTGGGGACCAAAGTACTCAACCCAAGTGGAAAGTGGCCTTTGCCACTTTGGATGAGGCAAGTCAGCCTGGCCACTCGGCAAAAGGCAAGGCAAGCCTCTGTTAGTCGGCAAAGCAAACAAGCGAGGCCAGGAGTGCTGCCACTCGGCAAAGCCAAGAGGCAAGATCAGGAAGGTTACCAGTCGACAAAGCCAGCAAAGTAAGGCCAGGAGGGCTACCAGTCAGGCAGGTAGCTGGTCTCGCCCCTGCCAGTCGGTAGGTCCCTGGCTAGGCCACTGTCAGTCGGTAGGTGGCTCGCCTGGCTACTGCTAGTCGGCAAATGGGCTTGCCAGGTCACTATAGTAAGCAAATAGCTTCGGTAGGTCCTCCCTCATCCATGTTTGGTACCAAAAACAACTATGAATGAGTCCTATTTGGTAAAAGGTTAACCTAGGACCTCGAGTCCTAATTTAACATCGATAGTGTAAATAGACGTGGATGAGTAGAAGGTGTGAATGATGTAAGACAATATGAATCTGAACTACAAGGCTCGAGATGATAATTCTGAAGTATCTGGGAAGTTCAGGGAAAGGAGGATAAACACAATGGATATATAGTGGTTCATCGGCGTGAGAGTTCGGCTAGTCCACTCTTCAATGGTGACTCATGCTCCTTTCTCCTTTTCTTTATTGATCATGTGGCTGCTTTATAGTACAATGTAGGAGAAAATTAGGGTTCCGCCCTTGCACTGGAGGAGTTATACAACCTTTATAGAGCTACTCCTTGTTTTGTGGGATCTCTGTCGAGATCCTTACCTTTCAGACGAGGAATCCTCCTTGGTTTTACGAAGGGATCTTGGTTGGTTGACAAATTTGTGTCTTTAATATAGCTCAGTCCTTGTTTCAGGGATGCCTTCTGTAATCCAGTTGCTTGTTTTCACTCACTTGGCTATGAAATTGGAGGGGAGCTCGAGGTCTGAGCTCTGAAATTCTAAGTTGGCCTCCTGGTCTGGTCGAGCTCGTACTTTGGATTTATTTCTAGGTATCATCAGTTGCCCCCGGCCCTTGATCCAGGCGAGCTTGGACAGGGGCTGAGCTTGTCTAAAAACGAGCTAGACCAGCACGTGGCAAAGCTTTGGCTAGCACGTGAGGGTTGTCCCCTGACGGTTTTCAGTAATCATGGTTTCCTTGATTCCCGCGTACGCTCAATCCCGCGTCTTTCAGGTTATAAATGCTCAAATGGCTACTAGAACCACCTTTTTCCACTGTTCAACTTCCATCTCAGTTATTTTCTTCTTGAATTCTCGCTTTCTGGTTTGAAGTTTCCTGATTTTTTACTCAAAATCAAGTTTTCGTGGTTCAATTCAAGGATTCGCATCGTTCCCTTCCCTTGATTCCACCTTGGGCTGTGGTTCATTGTTTGTCCTAAGTTAGGTACGCTCTTCTTTTTTTCTTTCTTTTTTGGATATGGATTCCTCGAGTTTGAGGTGGCTACTTCATTTTTACGCCTTTCGGTTCTTTTATTTCTGGAATTGTAACTATTGCTTGGCTCCTTTTCCTTTCTTCATGGATTGGGGTTTTATCATGTGAATTTTTGGTGTTAGAAGCTACTGTTCTGACCCTAGGGTTATTAGGGAGTGCTTAGTCAGTGTTCCTCTTCTTTACCATTCTTTCAATATCCCTTTCTCTTGTCCCATCATGTCTACTTCCTCTGGAGCCACTCTTTCCTCTGTTTCCCTCTTAGGAGATAGGTCTGCCAAGGAGGACGTCAACTTAGGGAAGGTGGGAGATGAAATTAATAAATTTTCAGGTGTCGACTCTGGTGACGCTGAGCTAAATGTTGAGGATCCTCCCTCAATTCCGCCTCTAATGCCCCCAAAGCCTATCAAGGGCAAGACTAAGGTTAGTGGTGTAGGAATCTCTGGCAATGCTGAGGGCATATGAGTTGCCTTCAAAGCTTTGGAACATGTGGGTTCTAGTGACCTCACCCCTTCTTCCCTAAAGGTTCTTAGTACCTGTTTCGGTTTTCACCCCGGGGTTCAATATTGGAGTCTAGACGAGTTTACCCCGTACATTTCCCAAGTTCATAAGAAGGTTTGCTTCTTCCAAGCTGCCTTTGAGAATGGTCTACGCTTTCTTATGCATCCTTTCATCAAGGGTGTTCTACAGCATTTCAATGTTTGCCCAACTCAGCTTTCTCCCAACTTTTGGGGTGTTCTTGTCGGTTTTCTTATTTTTTTCAAGAAACACACACTTGGAGTTCCCACCATCCCCTTACTGCTGGAACTTTTCAACGTAATACACACTGCTTTTGAGGGTTTCTTGTATATTTCTAAGAGCACAAAGGCCCAAGTAGTCATATCTGACCTCCTGAGCTTTCATAAGAGCTGGAAAAAGCAGTTCTTCTATGTGGGTGGTGCACAATAGGAGTTTAACGCCACAGATAAGATTGACTCTCTCCCCATTCCTAGGGCTTGGTTTGTCCTTGACAACATGGGTAAGTCCCTACTTAAGCTAACTGAGATCGACTAAGTGGGTTGTCTTACTGATTTTACTTTTCTTGTGTTGTTTTTTAGGTGTTCGACCTGAGCTCAACGCTGAGGATGAGCGTGTGCTGCTGAAATTGGGGAAGTGTAATTCCAAGAAATATTCTAAACTCATCAGGCCTTGGGTTCTAGTGAAGCTAGGATTTAGCCCCCTGAGGTGAGGATCGAATCTCCTATCCTGATCTCTGCTGTCGGCCTTGAGGATATGGCAGGTAATACTCACTTTTAATTTTCTCTTCTTTTTTTTGGTTCTAGGTTGTGTTTTGGCTTTTCGCCTCTCTCCTTTCTTGACCCATCCTTTCTAAATTTACAGGCTCTTCCTTAATGAAGCTCACTCTAGAAGAGCTCCAGGCAAAGATTGATCAGATGAAGAAAAGTGGGAAAGGCAACAAACAGAAAGCTGAGGTCAGCTCTAGGAGTAATCCAACCTCCCGAGCTAAGTTTCAAAAATTGGGCATGCCCTCCTTTGCACCGGTTTCGACTGTCAAAATCCCAACATCATCATTAGGTGTTGCGCATGTTAGGGTGACCTCCCCTTCCCGAGGGGATCAGCCCACTTCCGAGCGATCCTGAGCAAGGCTAGTCTTTTTCCTCCTCATCTGAGGTTGAGAAAGCTTTGGAGTTGGTCACCCACCTTCAACTCGACACCATTTTCTATAGTCCTTCTGGGAAGACTCTCGAATCATCTTTAACGAGACCCCGGACTGAGAAAGAGGCAAATCCCAAGGTGGAGAAGTGTGAGGGCTCCTTCTTCGAAAACACTGAGCTTGCTGTTGGGACCATTTCTTTTGTCCTCCCAAATTTTGATGTTCAGAAGGTCTCCTCTATGTCTCTCGAGGAGTCCTTCAACTCAGCTCTCCAAGGAGCAGCCATTGTAAGTCCTCATATTTTCATATGCCTCCTCGCCCTTATAGTTTCATGCTAATCCTCTTTTGTTTTCCTTCTTTCTCCAGCTGGCTATCCATGTGAAGAGCTTGACGGGTAGGGCCCAATCTTTAGAGAGCTCTTCCAAGGCTCTAAAGGCGTATGAGCTCAAAGTTGTCGAACTATCCTTTGACAATGATGACCTTCGAGCTCAAGTGCATAACCTTTAGGAAAAAATGGAGAGGCAAGCTTCTACCTCAAAGAGCTTAGAGGCAGCGAGAGATAAAACTGAGGAGGCAGAAAAGAAAGCCAATGATGAGCTCAGAATGGCCAAGGAGGAGCTCAAGCTTAAGATCGAGGCTTGGGCCAAGGCCAACCAGGAAGCCTTTGATGCGCAGAGCTTCCTTAAGAGTCTGAAAAGGGAATATGTCATTCTATCTGAGGCTAATGGTACCCTTTGTAGTGAGTTCGAGGCATAGAAGGCCACCATCGAGCAGAAGGATGGTATAATTGCTGAGCTAAAAGATGGCGTCCCCACCAAGTGGGCAACTGAGTGGCTTGCTTTTCAACATAAGGCGGAGAAGACCTATTCAGACCTCGACTTTGACTTTGTTATCCCAGCTGAGGAGGATTCAGAGGAGTCCGGTTTAGAGGTTGAGGAAGGCACCTTAGATCTCTCTATTTCTGGTGTGATTCCAGAAGGTGTTGAGATGCCTATTCCTTCTATTGGAGTCTTGTCCCAGGATGCTTCTGCTGCTCTCTCTTTCGGGATAACTTTTGCTTCTACGACTACCTAGCTCCCAGCTACTGCCGCTATTATTCCTGCTATTGTTTCGCTCTCGGCTAACCTCATGAATGAGATCCTTGCTCAGAGTTTGCTAACAATTAGGGTGGAGGTTCCTGTAATGGGCACCCCTGAGAGCTTTTAGTTGTTGCCTCCTGCCGCTTAAGGTTCTTCTGCTGAGTTGCAAAGTCCTTCCTTTACACCTTTTTCAGAAACTTAGGGCTTTTTCCCTCTTTTTTTAATTCTGCTTTGAAATTCATTCTGCCTTGAAATTTTGTATGCTTTGACTCTGAATGTGTTCTGAAATGCAACTTTTTGCAATTCTGACTTAAAATTCAATATGCTTTGACTTTGAATGTATTCTAAACTGCAACTTTTATTTTAACAATGTAACTTCGATTGGAAATGTAATCCTTCTTTCCCTTGCTTTATGTTGCTTTATGCTCCCTTCCTTGCCCCCCCTTTTTGCTTCAAGGAGGCCCTTAGCTCTCCTTGAGGCAAATGTTCAAGTAAGTTTACCAAGGGCTTCGCCAAGAGCTTTTATGACCTCCCATGTTGTGCTGGATCTCCCTTAGCTTACTAAGTGCGAGGAATGATTGAAAAATATCAAGGGAATGTCAAGGTCTGTTGACAGCAGAGCTTCTTTGGTGTGACGTTGGTGGTTACGCTTCCAATTGATGATGAACTTGATATTCCTTACCACTATGAAAGGCTTGTTGGATTTGACAAAAAGAGTAAGCAACTTGATGCCTGAACACTCTCAAGAAAAGAACTCTAATGGCAATACCAATCTGATCTCAGTTAGTTTGTTAAGAAGAGCCTGGGACCAATAGCTTATGAGAAAAGGATGGCTCAACTGTCTACAGAGGTTAGATGTTCTCTACTTTGCTGTTGGAAGCGATGATGAGGACGAGAGAGGTGCTAATGAGTGGACGCCGCTATCCACGTCCTCCTTTACGCTCTAAACTATTACCTCAACTTTTGCATATTTAGTAGAATGAGAACTATTAGATCTTTCAACTGCTTTCCAAAATCGTAACCCCCACCATTAATTAGGAAACCCTAGAGACTGCCCACTTTGCTTTCCCTGCGGTTCTTGGTTCCTTGAATCTTGCGACCGTCCCTTTAAGTTTCCAAACCTTCTTTGGCTTTCCTCTTTGCTTTTATTCTTGAATATTGTTATCTTTGTGTCCCCTCTTTCCCTTCTCCTTAGGATTACCTTTGTCTTCGTCTCTTAACCAAGAACTATCATGGCTGCTCCCCTTTCCTCTCTTTTTCAACTCCCGCACTTCTTTTACATCTGACAATCTTTCCCTATTTAGCACTATGGCAGCTTCATTTGATTTCCCCTTCAACTCCAGCTCCCTGGACTCTTCCCCTTTTGAATAAGAAGAGGATGAGGACGCTGGGCTGTCCTCTAAAAGGGGTAAGGCATGTGAGTCTCCAACGTCCTCTGACTCCTCTCTTGGTGCAGTTTTGCTTTTCTCTTCTAGGACCAAACTTCTTAACTTACTTTCGAAAAGTGAGAAGGAGAAGGAGGAGCTGAAGGAGGAGAATGTCTGTCTGAGGGGGGAAGTGGCTATTCTGAAGAAATAGTTGGGGGAGAGCTAGCAATTTTTCCTAGCATCCTTTGTATTCGAGGGATCCTAGTGGCCTTTTTTGTAACTTCTTTTCAGTAGACGTTTTATCTCCTTTCTTTGATGCAATGCAAAAAATTTTCTTTTTACAGCCTCCTAGTTGTGTTTTGGTTACTTATTGGTTCATTAGTCGTTTAAGCTGATCAACTTTCCCGAATTTTATAGGCTGAAGAGCTCATTGTGATTTCATGAGCTGAAGAGCTCCTTGTCTATTGCAGAGCTCATTTTAGTTTTATGAAATGAAAAGTTTATTAAGAGTTGTACAACTCACTTTCATTTTATGAACTAGAGAGTTCATCGTGAGCTATAAGACTCATTTCGATTTTATGAACTAGAGAGCTCATCTTCATTTTGAGAACTGAAGAGTTCATCGTGACCTATAGAGGTCATCTTCTAAAAATTCCATCGTGAGCTGTAGAGCTCATCTTCATTTTATGAACTGAAAAGTTCATCGTGAGCTGTAGAGCTTATCTTGGTTTTATGAACTGAAAAGTTCATCGTATGCCCAAGTGTTCGCTTTGACTTTTGTAGACCGAGGTGTTTATTGTGAGCTGTGGGGCTCATTGTTATGGAATGTACAGTTCGTCGTGAGCAGTTGGGCTCGTTTTATGAACTTAGGAATTCACCACGAGCTCCATGGCTCATATTCGTTTCGTGAACTTAGGAGTTCTTTCTAAGCTGCATGGCCCATATTTGTTTTATGAACTTGGCAGTTCTTCCTAAGCTACGTGCCTCTTGAACTTACCCTAAGCTACATGACTCATTGTCGTTTTATGAACTTAGGAGTTCTTTTTGAGCTGCATGGCTCATATTCATTTTATGAACATAGGAGTTCTTCCTGAGCTATGTGGCTACTTAGAAACCTTCTGAGTTGTTGAGCTCGTCTATGGCTACTTAGAAGAATCTTGCTGAAATAAATGAAAGACTCAATATTCTATTGATAATTATTCTTTTACAAAAGAAACATATTGAAAATTTCTTTTAAGATGCTCCTCATTCAAAGAATGGGGTAAGATTTTTCCTTCTTTGGTTTACAACTCATAATTTCTAGGTCTTATCACCCTGAAAATGATGAAAGGACCTTTTTAATTGGGGCCTAATCTTCTATGAGAAGGGTCTTTTCTTGAGAGCATAAGTTTCCTAAGTGCCAGATCGCCAACCCTTTCCTCTATTTTTCAACTCCCGCACTTTCTTTACATCTGACAATCTTTCCCAGTTTAGCGTTGTGGCAGCTTCATTTGATTTCCCCTTCTACTCTAGCTCCCAGGACTCTTCCCCTTCTGAATCAAAGGAGGATGAGGATGCTAGGCCGTCTTCCAAAAGGTGCAAGGCGTGTGAGTCTCTCACGTCCTCTGACTGCTCTCTTTGTGCAATTCTGCTCTCATCTTCTAGGGCCAAGCTTCTTAACTTACTTTCGAAAAGTGAGAAGGAGAAGGAGGAGCTGAAGGAGGAGAATGTCCGTCTGAGGGGGGAAGTGGCTATTCTGAAGAAATGGTTGGGGGAGAGCTAGCAACTTTTCCTGGCATCCTTTGTATTCTAGGGATCCTAGTGGCCTTTTTGTAACTTCTTTTCAGTAGACGTTTTATCTCCTTTCTTTGATGCAATGCAAAGATTTTTATTTTTACTACCTCCTTGTTGTGTTTTGGTTACTTATTGGTTCATTACTCGTTTAATCTGATGAGCTTCCCTGAATTTTATGGGCTGAAGAGCTCATCATGATTTCATGAGCTGAAGAGCTCCTTGTGTGCTGCAGAGCTATTTTTAGTTTCATGAATTGAAAAGTTCATCGTGAGCTATAGAGCTCACTTTCGTTTTATGAACTAGAGAGTTCATCGCAAGCTGTAAGACTCATTTTGATTTTATGAATTGGAGAGCTCATCTTTATTTCGCGAACTGAAGAGTTCATCGTTAGCAATAGAGGTCATCTTCATTTTATGAACTGAAAATTCCATCGTGAGCTTTACAGCTCATTTTGGTTTTATGAACTGAAAAGTTCATCTTATGCCCAAGTGTTCCATTTGACTTTTGCGTACCGAGGTGTTCATTGTGAGCTGTGGGCTCATTTCTATGGAATGTATAGTTCGCCGTGAGCTGCCAGACTTGTTTTATGAACTTAGGAATTCACCCCGGGCTCCATGGCTCATATTCGTTTTATGAACTTATGAGTTCTTTCTGAGCTGCATGGCTCATATTTGTTTTATGAACTTGGAAATTCTTCCAAAGCTACGTGGCTCTTGAATTTACCCTGAGCTACATGGGTTATATTCGTTTTATGAACTTAGGAGTTCTTTTGGGTTTAAGAACATAGGAGTTCTTCCTAAGCTACGTGACTACTTAGAAACCTTCTGAGCTGCTGAGCTCGTCTATAGCTACTCAGAAGAATCTTGCTGAAATAAATGAAAGACTCACTATTATATTGATAATGATTCTTTTACAAAGGAAAGTTACTGAAAAAATCTTTTAAGATGCTCCGCATTCAAAGAATGGGGTAGGATTTTTTCTTCTTCGGTTTGCAACTCGTAATTTCCAGGTCTTATCACCTTAAAATTGTTGAAAGGACCTTCCTAATTGGGGCCTAATTTCCCATGAGAAGGGTCTTTTCTTACGAGCAGAAGCTTCCTGAGTACAACATCGCTAACCTTGAAACTCCTGCGCCTGACCCTTCTGTCATAGTACCTTATTGTCTTCCTCTAGTAACTTTGGATGCTGTGCAGAGCTCTGCCTCTCTTTTCATCCAGGAGATCAAGGTTAAGGAGAAGTGACTCATCATTGAGCTCGGGTTTTTTGAACTCTGCCCTGGGAGATGGGATTCCAATCTCTATAGAAGCTACAGTTTCAGTTCTGAATGCCAAGGCAAATGGTGTTTCCTAGGTTACCGATCTGGCTATTGTCCTATAAGCCCATAATGCTTCTGGGATATGCTCCACCCATTTTCCCATCAGAGCTTCAAGCTTGGTGTTTAGAGCTATCTTGATGGTTCTGATTGTGACATCTGCGTGTCCGTTAGACTATGGGTGAGCTGGTGCTAAAAAATATTTTTTTCTGAATTTAAAGTTATCAAATTGCTTCCCGTTATCAGTGACAATCGCTCTAGGGATCCCAAACCTACTAATTATTGACTTTCATATGAAGTTTCGAATCTTCTGTTTTGTGATCGTTGCCAAGGGCTCAACTTCTGCCTATTTGGTGAAGTAGTCTACCCAATGATGGCAAATTTGCACTATCCAATGCCAGTAGGAAGGGGTCCAAGTATGTTCTGACCCCATTGCTGAAAGGGCCAAGGACTCACCACTGACGTTAAGAGCTCTGGTGGAGAGTGGGGAGTGTTGGCATGAACTTGGAAGACCTTGCATTTCTTCACTAAATTCGTGGCGTCCTTTAGCATGGTGGGCCATAGTATCCTTGACTCAGTGCCTTTCCTGCCAAAGCCCGAGCTTTGATGTGATTACCATAAACTCCTTCATGGATTTCTCTAAGCACGTAGTTAGAGTCCTCGCCTCCCACCCATTTAAGGAGAGGTGCTGAGAAATCTCGTTTGTACAAATTGCCTTGCAGAATAGAAAATCTAGCTGATCTGGCTCTCAGCTTTGCAGCTTCCATAGGATCTTCTAGTAAGGCTCCATCTCGTAGGTACTCCAAGATGGGGTCCATCCAGCTCGACTGAGCTAGAACTGGGAGCACTTCTTCTTCCTTAGCACTTACTAATGGCTCCGCTAGATGCTCGACTGGTATCAGCCTATCCAAGTTCTTTTGAGAAGTAGTTGCAAGCTTTGCCAGAGTGTCTGCTCGTGAGTTCTCAGACCTGAGAACATGTCTAATCTTAACTTGCACTAACTTCTTGATTAATCGATGTACCTTCCTGAGGTAAAAGGTCATTTTCTCGCCCTTGGCCTCATATGACTCTTCTATCTTCTTTTCTACGAGCTGGGAGTCACTGCAGAACTCCAGTTGCTCTACCTCCATCAAGTGAGCAATGTTGAGTCCCACAATGACAGCTTTTTACTCTGCCTCATTGTTTGAGGCCTTAAACCTAAACTTGAGGACGTATTCGACGTCTATCCTATCTGGAGAAGTTAGAATTAGGCCTGCCCCGCTTCCTTGAGCATTGGCAGCTCTATCTACTGAGAACTTCCACGTGGAGAGGTCGGGTACTAGCTATGTTGTCTCCATCCCTATGGGTGCTGCTGTTTTAAATTTTGGAATAAAATCTGTCAAAATCTGCCCTTTAATGGCAGTTCTTGGGTTATATCTGATATCAAACTCACTGAGTTCTATAGCCCACTTAACTAGCCTTCTGGAAGACTCTGGTTTATACAACACTTGCTTCATCGGCTGATCTGTTGGAATCTCAATAGTATGAGCCTGGAAATAGGGCCTAAGTCTTCTAGCAGTTGTAACAAGAGCTAAAATAAGATTCTCCATCTTAGGGTATCTTTCCTCTGCCCCCTCAAAGCTCTGCTACAGTAGTAGACTGGTTGCTAAGCTTTGTCTTGCTCCCTTACTAGTGTTGCGCTAGTTGAGAAGTCTAAGACAGCTAAGTAGAGAGTAAGTACCTCTCCCTCCTTGGGACTCACCAGAACAGAAGTGAGCTCAGATAGTTCTTCAATGCTTTGAACGCTTCTTCACAGTGTGAATCCCATTGGAATGTCTTCTTTAAGATTTGAAAGAAAGATTAGCATTTATCACTTGATCTAGACACAAAGCGACTCAAGGTAACTAATCTCCCTGTCAGGCATTGAATCTCTCTTGTGTTGGATAGTGATTGCATATCGAGTACTACTTTAACCTTTTCAGGGTTGACTTCAATTCTTCTGCTGTTGACTATAAAGCTTGGAAATTTTTCCGCTGACACTCTAAAGGCACATTTCGCTGGATTGAGTTTCATCTTGTGCTCTTTAAGGACCTGGAACGATTCTGCTAGATGTTGGATGTGGAGCTCTTTCTTCAGTGACTTTACCAACATATCATCAATGTAGACTTCCATGGATGTCCCGATTTGCCTTTGGAACATCCTATTCACCAATCGTTGGTATGTGGCTCGAGCATTCTTCAACCCAAAAGACATGACATGGTAGCAGTAGGTTCCCTGTTTAATCACAAAAGAGTTCTTTTCCTGGTCGCTAGGGTCTATTGTGATCTGATTATAGCTTGAGAAGGAGTCCATGAAGCTAAGAAGCTTGTACCCAGCCATAGCATCCACTATTAAATCAATCTGAGGTAAGGAAAAACTATCTTTAGGGCATGCTCGATTGAGGTAAGTTAAATCAATGCAAAGTCGTCACTTGCCATTGGTTTTCTTGACAAGGACCACATTTGCTAACCAAGTAGGATAATCTACTTCCCTGATAGCTTTGGCACGGAGGAGTTTGTTGACCTCCTCATTGATTACGTTTTAGCGTTCTGGAGTGAAACTTCTTTGCTTCTATTTGATGGGTTTGCAAGTTAGGTTCACGCTCAATTTATGCGTGATTATCGAGGGATCAATCATTTCCATGTCTTCTTGCTTCCAGGCAAACACCTTCATGTTCTTTTATAGGAGCTAGATGAGTAGATCCTTAATTTTCCTGCTTAGTTTGGATCCTATGTAAATAAGAAGCTCTGGCTCCTCGTTAAGCTGAACAAGTTCTAGTTCTTTTGATGGCATTGGTCTGGTGTCTAGCTTGCCTATCATGTCGAGCTCATCTAATTGGATTTTCTCAACTTCTTTCTACTTCATCGAGACGGTGTAGCATTCTCTGGCCATCCGCTGGTTTCCTCGTACCATTCCCACTCTATTTTCCGTAGAAAATTTCATAACCAGGGGTAGATAGAGGGGATGGCCTTCATAGCATTGAGCGAAGGCCTTCCTAGCAGCATGTTATACGCAGATGGGGCATCTATCACTAGGAATTTCACAATGTTGGTGGTTTGACACGGGAATCCCTTATAGTGAGCATAAGCTAGATTGACCCCAAAGGTAACACCCTGTCCCCTGGAAATCCCAATAAGTGAGCACTTACTAGCTTAATTTTTTCCCTGTCTGTGTACATTTTATCAAATGCAGAGGCAAAAATAATATCCGCAAAGCTCCCATTATCGATCAGAACGTGATGAATTGTCCTGTTAGCTATGACAACCCTTATTACCAGTGGATCATCATCAGGACGCTGAGAGCCTTCCAAGTTCAAATCTGAGAAAGATATAATTTTGCGCAGGTGGGCCTTTTTGGCTGAGCTGGACTCTCCACCTCTTGCAAACCCTCCGAATATCACTTTGATTTCTCATAGAGGTTGCTAATGCTGAGCTGGGGCTTACTGCATAGGTGGTGGAGGTGGAAAAGCTTGGTTTTGATTGTCGTAAGCAACATAACAATGTAATTGCCCTTGTTGGATCAGGAACTCGACCTCCTTCTTCAGCTGAATGTAGTCATCTGTGTGGTGGCCTTGATCCCTATGGTACTTACAGTACTTGGTGGGATCCCTCTTGGCTGGATCTGCCTTTATCTGGGTGGCTATCTTAGAAATTTCTCATTTTGTACTTCACACAAAATCTATGATATAGTTGCGGTGGGAGGAGGCAGCTACCGAGGTGCATACCTTGGCTGCAACTCTGGCTGGAGAGGGCCTAAGAGATCCTTTCTATCTCCCCTTCTCTTAGGGGAACGATCTTGTTCTCTTCTTGGAGACTTATCTTGTCTTTTTTCTTTTTTGGAACTTCAGTCCCTTTTCTTTTCTTCTTTTCCTTTCTCCTTATGTAAGGAAGAGCTCTCTGTCTTTGAGAGAAGGGCCTCCTCGCCATTGATGAACTTCTCTGCCTTAGCCAGCACCTCAGTCATGCTCATCTGAGGGTTCTTTGATATGGAGAACATCAAGTCCTTGGGATGCACTCCCAGTCCAGCTATGAAAGCGGTAATGGAAAATTTTTTGTTTGGGACGTCCACTTTTAATGACTCCAAATTGAACCTTTGGACATAAGATCTCAAGTTTTCATGGGACCCTTGCTTTACGTTTTACAAATGATAACTTGGCTTTCGGTAAATTCGAGATCCTATGAAGTGAGACACAAAAGATATAGATAGCTCTTTGAAGGAGGAGATCGTTGCTGGAGGGAGCCTATTAAACCGCGCTAAGGCAGAGCCCTTCAATGTGATGGCAAAAACTCTGCAACGCACAGGGTTTTGGTATCCATGTAGTTCCATTTGCTTTTTGTATGTATTGAGGTGATCTATAGGGTCTTTCGTTCCACCAAATGTCTCAATTTATGACATTCTAAACTTCGGAGGGAGGGGGAAATGTAGCACTCCAGTGGTGAATGGGGAGTCAGTTTGTTGCACCAGGGCGTCCATTGTCACTGGAGCTCTTCCCTTCAACGCCTCCTTTATGTGAATGAGCTCTTGCTGAGTATCCTTGAAGCGCTACTCCCAATATTATTCTCTCCTTTCTTGTTGATAAGGGAAGAAATCATTCTTTTCTCCCCCCTCGTTTCAGCTTTGTACTTCTTCGTTGTGGCCATTCTTAGGGGTAGATGGGGAGTTTCCCCCATGGACTGGTTTTTTTTCCCTTTTGTTAACTTCCTTGAGGGGGTCGAGGTGCAGTTGTTCTCAGTAGAGCGGGTTATTTTGGCCTTCATGGGCCGATCATGCCTCTTGTGGGTGTTGCAAAAGTTTCATGAGCTATTCGTTCTACTGAATCAGACGTTGATTAACCAGGCAAAGGGCCTCTAACTCGTTGTTTGTGGGGGCATTACCTATAGGTAGATTAACCTCTGGCTCATTCTCAAGTTGTCTACTGTTGGCAACTTCTGGTTGATCCTACATTAATGGTGGATTTGTTTGGCTTCTACTCATATTGCGAGTCGAGACCATCAGTCACTAAAAGATCAGCGTATTTATAACAAGAATAATAGTTCCCACAGATGGCGCCAAACTGATGGCATAAATTGACGTGGATGAGTAGAAGGTGTAGATGGTGTGAGACAATATGAATTTGAACTACAAGGCTTGAGAAGATAATTATGAAGTATCTAGGAAGTTTAGGGAAGGGAGGATAAACACAGTGGATATATAGTGATTCACTGGCGTTAGAGCTCGACTAGTCCACTCTTCAATGGAGGCTCATGCTCCCTTCTCCTTTTCTTTATTGATCATGTGGTTGCTTTATAGTACAATGTGGAGAAAAATTAGGGTTCTTCCCTTGTAGTAGAGGCGTTATACAACCTTTATAGAGCTACTCCTTGTTTCGTGGGATCTCTACAAAAATCCTTGCCTTTCAGGTGAGGAATCCTCCTTGGTTTTAGGAGGGGATCTTGGTTGGTTGAGAGATTTTTGCCTTGAATATAGCTTAGCCCTTGTTTCAGGGATGTCTTCTGTTATTCGGTTGTATGTTACTCACTCCTTTGGCTGTGAACCAGGAGGGGAGCTTGAGGTTTGAGCTCTGCAAGTTTGAGCTGGCCTCCAGGTTTTGTCGAGCTCGTTCTTGGGATCTATTTCCATGTATCATCAAACACCACTTCACATGTCTAGGAGCTGGTGATAAGGAGTTAGGATCTAGAGTCCTAATCAAACTTTACCTCATACTTGTAGGAACTGGTGACGAGGTTTAACCAATCAAGCAGGACTTACGATCTAAATTAAGCATTGAAGTCCTTTTTTGTCCCCTCCGACCATCGGTTCACCCAAGTATTCTATTGACTTGCTAATCCCTTAAGGCTTCGTCATCACCCTCTCAATCCTTACGAGGTGATTAACTCTTTGTGTGAAATTATTCTTGCACAATTGGTGTCGTCTGTGGAAAATGACTTAGTCTTCTACCAACCAAAAAATCCTTGAACCATGACCAATGAGAGAATTCTCGGTCTTGGATCTAGAAACACACTACTTCCACTACCCTTAATCTACAAAGATCCCACTAACTATGACCTCTAGTTATCAGAGGACATACTGCCCCGTGATGGTTAAGATCACTCTAAAGAAAAACTTCTTTCTCACCTCAACCTATTAGTCCTTGGTGTAAAAGGTGGGTTAGCTGCCAAGGTCGATTATCATGAGGTGATAAAGAAGAAGATAAAGGAGTCAGAAGCTCTCAAGTAGGGCCTCCTATGTAAGAGTGGTAAGAAACTCGCTAGCGAGGTCAAATGTCCAACTAATAACTTCGATCATTAGGAAAATCACATCGAAAATCCTTTACACGTGCCTTTTTAATATAGAATAAGTTTATTTACAAAATTATACAAGGCCAAATGTAAATATATACAAGGGACTACAAGAGCCACAGTTCGGCTTGTCATCAATAAGGGCCCAAACGAGAGCTTCTAGTGAAAATCTGTCTAATACCTAAAATATATATTCTCATAAAGGGTGAGCCGCACTCAACATAGTATTTTCTATGGAGATCACTTCCCAACCCATATGCATATGAAATATCATGCAATCATAAGCATTCAATTTACATACATAAGTATGAATAATAATACTAATCCAAACCATGCCATGACATATAAAACTCATGCATGCAATGCCAACACTAAGCCCCATTCCGAGCTCCCACAACACATGTAATGTCATGCATATAAATTCGGGCATTCCAAGTCCCTACTGCTTCAACTTTAATATTGTAAACTCAAAAGCAGGTTGAGCGAAGTAATATACTTCTCGGAAGACCGAGGTCGAACCCTCAAGGAATTGTAACAAGAGAAAAATTACACAAATTCTAAAACAAACTTAAAAATAAATGATTCGTTTGAAGAAATTGAGTGGAGAAAATTGATTTAAATAATTAAAATAATAATATTAAATACTAGAGCATCGGGTACTCTCTCTCAATTCCATACAATACTGATTAAAGACTCAAATCTTAACTTGAGACAAGAATTAGATGTCGGTTAATTCAAGTAGCAAATCGAGTAAGAAAACCTAAAGTTATAATTAAAAGATTATTCAGGAACCTTCGTAATCAACCAATTATATTATTTTATGAAATAATGATAATTACCTCAACAACAACCTGCCTTATCTCTTCCTTAGACTGAACCCACAAACCATCAGCATTCTGAATTCTTTGAACCCTATTCCTTTATGCTTTACCTGTAGCTAAAGCATGAAAGAATTTAGTATCCTTCTCCCCTTCCACTGCCCATCTGACAATAACATTCTTCCTTCAGTACACATTCTCCAACCTCAACACACCATCGAGCTCTTCCTGCACTTTGCCCAAAGCCTGGACATTTTCTAGAGAAGCATTCTGCTCCACAAGAATCTCCGTTCTCAACACCTCCATCTCCATTATTCTGGTTCTATCAAAAATATTTCCAAAATCATCCTTATTCGATCTCTTCATATGAATCTTTAAATATTTTGTTCAAAAACACATTCTCAGTAGGATTATCTTAATAAACACCCCCAATTAACAAGCACTAAAGCAGTCACTAAAACCATAGTTCTCTAACCATATATCTTGGAATTTGAAATAAGAGATTCTTTGTTGACTAAAAGACTAAAAAAAATTTAGTACCAAGGGACAATTATCTAATCTATCCCTTGCCAGATGCATCACTTCAGTCTTACCAAAACTCATCCCCCAAGCAAGACTCAATAAGACTCTATCCAGTCTTTGCCATATCCTAGTGATGCTATCTAGCTTGTTTCTTTCATGTGCTAGCTAGTTGGGGAGAGCATAATAGGTTTCCCTGTATAGCCAGAACTTAATAGGTCTTCCAACAGTAATATTACGAAGGTTGGAGCATCCTAAGAGCTTTCCCATCATTATAATTAATTTTTCCCACATCATTGCCAGAAACTTAATAGGTCTTCCAATAGTGATTATTAACAAAGATGTCACTTTGACGAGTTGGGTGTTTGAGATTATTCGCAAAAAGAATACATGGTAGCCAAACTTGTTCCTTTTGGTGTTGAAGATATTGTTGATGGTCAGAATTTACAGCCTAATAATGATCCAATTTGATAGACCCATAAGTTCAATCCCCGCATCTAGAGTCATCCAAGCATTCACAGTGTGAACGACACTTGCCAGCTAGATTGAAGGATTATGTATTTGCCACTAACAATGATTCTACATATAAGGACTTGTTAAATTTTGCCTTATATGCAAATTGTGATCGTGTTACTTTTAGTGAAAGCAATGGATGGAGAAACTCATGTAATTGAGAAAAATAAATAAATGGGAGCTTACTTCTCTTCCCAAGGAAATAAGCCCTTTAGATGTAAATGGGCGTACAAGACAAAGTACAAGCAAAATTGAGCAGTGGATTACTTCAAAAGCAAGTTTAGTAGTCAAGGTTTACGTTAGATCATATTTTGTAATTGAATAATTTCGCGGAGCCTATTGTAAATTTTTAACCACTTCCATGGTCATGATGTTATCAAGCTCAAAATTCAAAAGCTACATTGAGGGGAAGAGATCAAGCGTCAAAGTTATATCATTCAACCTCGGTATGCACCTTCATGCTTAGAACAAAGATAATGACCTAGACACGTAAGATGATCCCTTAGTTATTTTTAACTTAGGATGATTAGTATGAAAAATGAAATTGGAAGTGATCTAATTATGACTCCTAGAGATTTCAAAGAAAAGTTTTTCTGAACCAATTTTGAATTTAGTATTTTAAAAACATAGATTGAGTCACAAATCGGACCCCTCATTGTCCAACACCCTTTAGTGATCAAAATGACAAGTTTTTGCATGTTTTTAAGCTTAAAAAAATTGTAGGGACCACTCTATACTCGCTTGCCTTCACTAAAGTGGTCTGTTGATAACTTAGGAGATAAAGGCAACAGAAGACAGCATAGGGTTCGCTCTACTAGCTCATTCGAGCAGTCTCCATGAACGCTCAAGTGTTGCTCATAGTCACTCGAGTTGTACTTTCCTTAGTCAAGATTAGAACACAATTTTCACTCCAACGACAACTGCCCTCCCACCAATCAGGCGGTCATTTACGAGTCTGATTTTTCTTTTTTGCTAAGACTACCCTTATTTTGGACCTATAAATAGGGTGTGTCTTTCCCACGTGTAGGTCAAGCCTTGAGAGAGCCTTTAGGAAAATTTTTTAAGAAGAAATCTATCTTTCAACATTGAGAGCTACCACCACAATTTAGATCCCTAAGAATCCAAAGGCTAGCACTAGTGATTCTTTCCATCCTCACAAAAATGGAGTAGGAGAGCTTGTTGGTGAACAAACCTATTAGTGTGTGCATACCAACGATTGTTGGGGTGCCCATAATCACTCAAGACCTAGACGTCAAAGTTAAGCTACACCAGACGTCAAAGAGGGAGTTTCGACGGAGAGACATAGCAAGGAAAGGAGCATCTAGCCGTGGGGATTGATTAATCTATAAGACTCAAGTACTTGTAGATTGACTTGACGCATATTTGATTAGGATTTGGTGAACCCTGAGTGGTTTCTCGCAATTTTTCTTGAGGAGGCTTTTCAATGTCACTAAATTGCGTATGTCTCTTATTTTTTATTGTACACATTTGTATTTGTAAGCACACATGCGCACTATGTGTTTGATATTTTGATTGCTTGATATCATATCATCCATAGTTGTGCAAATTAGGTTTGTGGGATTTGGGATCACTGTGAGATTGATTGTGAGAGAATTAATTATATATTAATTAAAATCAATCGTCATGGTTAATTGGGTTGGTGGTTTTTGAAAGGAGTTCTCACATTCATTGTTGTGTTTTTGTGCGCAAAGGTAATTGAGTTAGATATAGATTTTAATTTGTAATCAATTTTGGCTAAATTTGAAAAACCTATTCACTCTCCCCCTTTTTAGGCTAAGTGTCTTGATCTTCATGTGTATAATCATAAGGGAAGATCCATATTGGATTCCCAATCCCAGAACAACAGGTTACAAACAAAATTCAGGTGTTGATTATCTTAAAATTTTTGCTCCTGTAGCTAAACTTGATAATGTTCATTTGATTATTTCTGTTGCTGCAAATAATTTGTGGAGAATATTTCAAATATATGTGAAATATGCTTTCTTGAAGAGGAAGTTTATGTTGACCAATCTGCTGGTTACGTGAACAAAGAACAGGAAGACAAAATTTACAAGTTGTGAAAAGATTTGTATGTGCTTAAACAAACTCCTAGAGCTTGGTATACTCAAATTGATTCTTATTTTATGGATAATTATTTTTTAGATATGTCCACATGAATACACTTTGTATATCAAAACTAATTTTCAAGGATATATTATTATTGTTTGTTTATATGTGGATGATATTATTTTAATTGGGAATAATCTAAAATTAATTAAGAAATTCAGGAAGGCAATGATTTCTCAATTTGAGATGACTTATATGGGTTTGATATCTTATTTTTTGGGGATTGAGGTGAATCAGATAGACCATGAGATTTTTATTTCTCAACAGAAGTATGCTAGGGATACCTTAAAAAAGTTTAGAATAGATTCCTACAATCTAATGTTGACTCCGGCTGAAGAAAGATTGAAATTGGGCTAAGATATGGTAGTGATGAATTGGTGAATTCCACCCATTTCATTTGGTCAATGATAAGTTTAAGTTATTTGACTTCCACTACACCGGATATTATCTTTGGAGTTAGTCTAATCAATAAATACATGAAGTCTCCGTGTAAATCGCACTTACAAGCAACTAAAAGTATTTTAAGGTATGTCAAAGGTACCCAAGGTGATGGTATTTTTATTCTCCGATTGGTTCTTGTAAACTGATAGGATATATATATAGTGATTGGGGAAGTGGTGTTGAAAAATCAAAGAATACTTTCGAACATTGCTTTCAGATCGGTTTAGGATTTTTTTCATGGTATTCAAAGAAACAACAAATTGTTGCCCTTTCTACTACTAAAGTATAATGCAACCCCTAGTAGTGCTATACAGGCAATGTGGTTACATCAGATGCTTGAATTTTTGCAGCATTCACAAAAAAATCCTACAAAGATTTTATGTGATAATAAGTTGGCTATTACTTTATCAAAAAATATAGTTTTTCGTGGAAGGGTCAAGTATATTCATGTGAAATATTGTTATATTTTTAACTTGGTGATTGATGGTGAGATTGAAATTTATATTGTCATTCTGAAGATTTGATTGCACATATTTTTACCAAGCAATTAAAATTAGGAACATTCCTAAACCTGGAGCGGATGATGGTATGACCAAGTTTGAAGATTTTCCTTTAAGGGTGGTTGCTGGAGTTTGACACAAACTCTCTCCTTAAATATGTTATTAATTATTTAATAGTTTTAGTATTCTAGAATATCATGTCCCAGCTACAATCTCCTTAGGTCCGGTGTACAAAACTCAATTACAAATAATTTCAATCAAAACAAAGAACTAATGTAAACCCCTGCATGCTTACACTCACATAGTTGTATAATTTTTGAATAATTAATTTGAAAATAAAAATATAAGTGTTAAGGTTGAAATAGTAAATAGTTAGCTAAGATTTAGTTTTGAATTGTAAAGAATTAAAAACATGTTCAATAGAACGTGTAGGTATTGAGATTTAGGAGAGAAACATTGTTAGACATGCATGGGATGGCTTTGGAAGGGTTTAAGATGGATTGGAAATGAAAAATGGAGGAAATAGGAAAAACTAGGCAAAACCGTACCGGTACTGTGTTCCGGAGCAAACTGGTCCAGAGAGTTGAAGGACCAGTACACATATCGGTACGGCCGTAAGAATTCTGAATGTTTAATGTCGCGATCTTGGTTCGATTTTCGCCCTATAAATACATTGTGTCGCCTCTTTTGGCTCTATTTCGGCCCCTCCAACCTTAGAAACTTTAAGAGAGAAACACTTGTTTCGAAGGAATTTATACCTTGGAGTCCATCAAAACCTAGATTTCAAGAGTCAAGGTAGGGGATTTCTTCTCTTTCTCTTTCATTGAGATTAGGGTTTATGTATATATATATGTTTTGCTCTAAATGCTAAATATATGATATAAAATCATTCTCTCCTAGTCTTTTGGGCAAAGATTACATGTTTTTAACAAAGTTAGGGTTGAACACCCACGAAATTCCTCTTTTGTTTTCAAAACCCTAGATTTTGGAGAGTGATGAATTTCTTCTTAAATTCTTCTTTCATTGTTGATGTTGGAACCATAGAACTTTGTGTGAAGTACTAAATGATTGAATTGTGATCTCATGTATTTTTCATAATTGATTATTGAAATTGTCACATGATGAAATTGAGAATTTTTAGAAATATGCTTATAATTAAGAATATGTTAGTTTTCTTATTGTATGGTTGTTGTGAGGGACTTGAATTGTCATCGAGAGATGCCGTAGAGTGTTAGAGGTTAGTCTACCCCGGTGGAGTTGAGATGGTTTCCTAACACTTGTAGTGGATTGTCATTTGGTAATGCGACCACTATCGTTTACTGGAGTTCGAACTAGGGTTGTATACCTTTGCAGGGAAGGGACTCATCACTGCCATTGGTATGGTAGACGCCCTTTCCCAAAGTGCTTGTGATCTGATTGTGATTGGTGAACTAGGTATAGTCGTTGGGTAGATTCATGGGAAGCAATTAACGTACATGGCTTGGGATGAACCAATATATATATATATATATATATATATATATATATATATATATGAGAACATGGATTGGATCATATCGGAGCTGGTGCATTGGTATGAGACAATACAACGGCAGGCATTTTTTCTAACCATTTGGAAATGGTTTCTTTGAGAAATGTTTTCTAATGTTTCCATTTAATTATTGATGTTGTATAAACTTGAGATCTACCTAGCTTTTATTTTAAAAGCTATATATGTTATTTTGTTAAATGTGACCAACCTGTTTTATATTTTTCTAAACCTTGTTTGAGTTTGGAAATATTTTGCTACAGAGCTTCGTGCTCATCCCCTACAATTGAATATTTTTCAGATTTTGAACCAGAAGATGATCTCGGTGCTAATGAGCCGGGTAATGGAGAGACTTCACTATAGGGATACTTGAATCCCGAGTGGGACATCTAGAGATGTCGATTACTTTTGTGCTAGACTAGGATATCCTTTTGAACAATGTAAATTCTAGTTTGCTTTTGTAATTTTCGCTGCGTTACAATTAGTTAATTTTGTTGGAATGTAAAGGTTTGGATGTGCCTATTTTTTTGGGACAATGTAGTAAACATTATATATCTTTGATGAATGGACTTTATTTATTGATGAAATATCTTAGTGCTCCCATTATGTAAATAGTTTTAGAATGTAATGTCGTCTAGGGTGGTTTTTGGGGCGTTACAGGTTTTGGTATCAGAGCCTAGGCTTTAGGTCTTATATGGGAGCTGTAGATTATGGATTCACACTAGAGAAATTGGACTAGATCGGACTAAATTGGACCAGTTTTTTTTTCATTTTCAATCCATCTTACTCCCTTCCAAAGCCATCCCAAACCTCTCCAACACACATTTCTACCCTAAACCTATTTAATACAAGTTCTAGGACGTGAAATTTCATATTTTCACTTAGTAAAACTAAAATTCAACTATTATTCCCACTAACGTTTTAAATCTTTACTTTTTCAATCTATCAAATTCAAACACACATCGCTCCGCATATCCACTTTTTTTTTACAACCATTATTTACTATATATCTATATACATATATAGAAAATAAAATGCGGGGTTTTACAGCCATAGGCCCCCGTCAGTGTTTCGCATGTGGAGGAGTGGGGCACTTCAGACACAATTGCCCATCGCTTCCACTGAGGGCCAACCAAGCGACAGGACAAGGAGCTACAAACCGGTCACTACAACAACAGAGACTGTTACAAGCTCCAGCCACTAGCGGCGCCAACCTAGGAAGGGTATTTGCTTTGACCCAACTAGAGGAAGATGCCTCCAATGCAGTGGTGGAATATATAATTCTTCTTTATAATTCATGGGCTCGAATTCTATTTGATCCCGGTGCTACACATTCATTCATACGTACTACCTATGCTCTTAATTTGGGATTGAGTTTTGAGAAGCTAGAACATGCGTTAAATGTTGATTTGCCTATGAGAGAACGGTTGGATACTAGCAAGGTGTATAGAGGGTGTATACTTTGAATTGAGGATCATAAACTGATTATAGATTTAGTTGCATTCGATATGAAGGGATATGACGTGACATTCGGGATGAACTTGTTGTCTGCTTTTCAGGCGATAATGGACTGTTTCTGCAAGCGGATTATATTTCAGTTACCAGGAGGGGTAGTTTTCAATTTCATGAATGATCGTAATTCTTTTCATCCATTTCCTACTACGGGTAGTAGATTCTAGAAAGCAAAGGCTGGGAGCCATTTGAGTTTCTTAGCCAGCTTAATGGGAGATGATCGGAATAAATTCCATGTGGATGTGGTGTTGATAGTATCTGATTTTTTGGATGTTTTCCCTGACGAATTACCCGGGTTACCTCCACAAAGGGAAATTGAGTTCAAGATTGATCTTTATCCGGGAACCGAGCCCATATATATTGTTCCCTATCGGATGGCACCTTTGGAGTTAAAGGAGCTAAGGAAGCAATTGGACCATCTATTGGCGATTGGGTTTATCCGTTTGAGTACTTCACCTTGGGGAGCCCCGGTCCTCTTTGTAAAGAAAACGGATGAGACGCTTCGGTTATGTACGGATTACCGAAGGTTGAATCGGGTGATAGTGAAGAATAGATATTCGTTACCACAGATCGATGACTTATTTGATCAGTTGAGGGGCTCTAAGTATTACACCAAAATTGACCTTCGCACAGGGTACCATCAATTGCAGATTCGAGAGGAGGATATTCCTAAGACTACTTTCTGTACCTGGTATGGTCATTTTGAGTATACAGTGATGCCGTTTGGATTGACTAATGCACCTGCAGCCTTCATGGTTTTGATGTATAGAGTATTTCGACCGTATCTGGATCAGTTTGTCATCATATTCATTGATGACTTCCTAATCTATTTTTGGACACACGAAGAACATAAACGCCATCTCATAATTGTGCTCCAGACCTTGAGGGAGAATAAGTTATATGTTAAGATGAGTAAATGTGAGTTTTGGATGAAGGAGGTGAAATACTTTGGTCATGTGGTGTCAGAACAAGGTGTAGTTGTTGATTCCGCTAAGATTAAAGCTGTAATGAAATGGGAACCACCGAAGACTGTGACCAAAGTGCGTAGTTTTCTGGGCTAAGCAGACTACCACCAGAGGTTCGTGGAGGGATTCTCGAAGCTTGTGATGCCGATGACTCGCCTTACAAAGAAATGAGAGAAATTATTGTGGACTTAAGAGTGTGAACGAGCTTTTCGCACCTTGAAGGAGGGGTTGATGACGGCTCTTGTTCTTATTATTCTGAACGGTGGGGAAGGATATGATGTATACATTGATGCTTCACTAAGAGGTTTGGGATGTGTGTTAATGCAAGGAGGCAAAGTAGTTGCTTATGGCTCGAGGCAACTCAAGACTCATGAGCATAATTATCCCACTCATGACTTGGAGCTTGCCATTGTAGTTTTTGCTCTTAAGTTGTGGAGGTGTTATTTGTATGGAGAAAGGTTTCGAGTGTTCTCGGACCACAAGAGCCTCAAGTCTTTGTTCACCCAGAAGGACTTGAATCTCCGACAAAGAAGGTGGATTGAGTATCTAGAAAACTATGATTTCACCCTCAACTACCATCCGGGGAAGGCGAATGTAGTTGCCGATGCACTTAGCTGGAAGTCTCAGGGTGACCTAAATGCTCTTGCAAGTCAATGGAAGATGAGGGATGCCCTTGGAGATTATGACCTATGGGTTGGAGAAGATAGAGCTCGACCATGCCTATTCAACCTCGTAGCCCAACCTACTCTCCAACGTAGAATTGTGGAGTTACAACGCTTGGATCCTGATTTAGAGTCAATTCGAGCTAAATTGGAAAATGGGAAAACAATTTAAGGGTGGTCTTTGAAAAATGGAGAATTAAGATATGGGGAGAAACTAGGTATACTCGATGATTCGTCTATAAAGGAGGAGATACTTGGAGAGTGTCATCGCTCTAAGTTTGCTATTCACCCCAAAAGCACAAAGATGTATAGGGATATGAACCGTCGGTATTGGTGGAAAGGAATGAAGCTAGATATGGCTAAGTACATCTCCAAGTGTGCGGTATGCCAGCAGGTGAAGGTCAAATATCAAAAGCCAGAAGGATTACTACAATCTTTGCCTATCCCAGAGTGGAAATGGGATCACATCACTATGGACTTCGTGTCGGGTTTACCACGGACTTCGCCGGGACATAATGCAGTATGGGTTATTATGGATCGACTCACCAAGTCTGCTCATTTCTTGAGTATGAAGACCACAGACAACTTAGACACTTTGAGCCATCTCTACATCCGTGAGATTGTCAGGTTGCATGGAGTTCCACTCTCTATAGTATCGGATCATGATTCTTGTTTTGTGGCGCAGTTTTGGCAAAGTCTTCAAAGAGCTTTGGTGACAGTGTTACACTTCAGCACTACATTTCACCCTCAAAAAAATGGACAATCCGAGAGGGTGATATAGATTCTGGAGGATATGTTACGGGCTTGCTTGTTAGACTTCAAGGGGAGTTGGAGTGATCATTTGCCATTGGTGGAATTCGCGTACAACAACAGTTATCAGGCAAGCATTGGGATGGCACCGTATGAGGTATTGTATGGAAGGCCATGTCGATCACCGGGAGAGACTTCGTAAGACACAAAGTAGGCAGAAGAGCTATGCGGATAGAAAACGAAGGTCATTGGAGTTCCAAGAGGGAGACTATGTATTCCTCAAAGTTTCACCCAAGAAAGGAGTATTTAGATTCGGCAAAAAGGGAAAGTTAGCACCAAGATATGTCAGGCCATTTGAAGTGATCAAGGCAGTGAACAAGGTGTCGTATCAACTTCGGTTACCAACTCAATTATCAGGCGTACACGACGTATTTCATGTGTCGATGTTGAGGAAGTGTCAATCGGATGCGACGCCGGTCGTAGACTTGGAAGATATTGAGATTTAAGACAGAGCAACTTATGAAGAACAGCCGGTGAAAATTCTTGATACCAAGGAGAAGATACTTCACAAAAAAGTCATTCAACTGGTGAAGGTCTTGTGGCAGCACCATGGAGCGGAAGAAGCTACTTGAGAACCGGAGTTAGAGATGCGGGAGAAGTATCTGTACTTATTCGTTACTTGAGGTAAGTTTCGAGGAAAAAACTTTCTTTAAGGGGGTGAATTGTAAACCCCTGCATGTTTATATTCACATAGTGGTATAATTTTTTATTAATTAATTTGAAAATGAAAATATAAGTGTTAAGGTTGAAACATTAAATAGTTAGCTAAGATTTAGTTTTGAATTGTAAAGAATTGAAAACATGTTCAATAGAACTTGTAGGTATTGAGATTTAGGTGAGAAACATTGTTAGACATGCATGGGATGGCTTTGGAAGGGTTTAAGATGGATTGGAAATGAAAAATGGAGGAAATAGGAAAAACTGGGCAAAACCGTACCGGTACTGTGTTCCGGAGCAAACTGGTCTAGAGAGTTCGACGTACCGGTACAGCGTATCAGTACTGTACCGTACCGGTACCAGTACGGCCAAAAGAATTCTGAATGTTTAATGTCGCGATCTTGGTCTGATTTTTGCCCTATAAATACATTATGTCGCCTCTTTTGGCTCTATTTCGGCCCCTCCAACCTTAGAAACCCTAAGAGAGAAAGAAAGGAGAAAAAAAGAGGACGAAAGGAAGAGAGAAACACTTCATTTGAAGGGATTTATACCTTGGAGTCCATCAAAACCTAGATTTCAAGAGTCAAGGTAGGAGATTTCTTCTCTTTCTCTTTCATTGAGATTAGGGTTTATGTGTATATATATATATATATATATATGTGTGTGTTTTGCTCTAAATGCTAAATATATGATATGAAATCATCCTCTCCTAGTCTTTTGGGCAAAGATTACATGTTTTTAACAAAGTTAAGGTTGAACACCCACGAAATCCCTCTTTTGTTTTCAAAAACCCTAGATTTTGGAGAGTGATGAATTTCTTCTTAAATTATTCCTTCATTGTTGATGTTGGAACCATAGAACTTTGTGTGAAGTACTAAATAATTGAATTGTGATCTCATGTATTTTTCATAATTGATTATTGAAATTGTCACATGATGAAATTGAGGATTTTTAGAAATATGCTTATAATTAAGAATATGTTAGTTTTCTTATTGTATGGTTGTTGTGAGGGACTTGAATTGTCATCGAGAGATGTTGTAGAGTGTTAGAGGTTAGTCTACCCCAGTGGGGTTGAGATGATTTTCTAACACTTGTAGTGGGTTGTCATTTGGTAATGCGACCACTATCGTTTACTGGAGTTCGAACTAGGGTTGTATACCTTTGCTGGGAAGGGACTCGTCACTGCCATTGGTATGGTAGACGCCCTTTCCCAAAGTGCTTGTGATCTGATTGTGATTGGTGAACTAGGTATAGTCGTTGGGTAGATTCATGGGAAGTAATCAATGTACATGGCATAGGATGAACCAATATATATCTATATAACTATATGAGAACATGGATTGGATCATATCGGAGTCGGTGCATTGGTATGGGATAATGCAACGGCAGGCGTTTTTCCTAACCATTTACAAATGGTTTCTTTGAAAAATGCTTCTAATGTTTCCATTTAATTATTGATGTTGTATAAACTTAAGATCTACCTAAATGTCCTTGTTTTTTTCGAAAGCGATATATGTTATTTTTTTAAATGTGACTGACCTGTTTTATATTTTTCTAAACCTTGTTTGAGTTTGGGAAGATTTTGTTACAGAACTTCGTGCTCATCCCCTACAGTTGAATATTTTTCAGATTTTGTACCAGAGAATGAGCTCGGTGCTAACGAGCCGGGTCATGGAGAGACTTCACTAGAGGGATACTTGGATTCCGAGTGGGACATCTAGAGATGTCGTTTACTTTTGTATTATACTAGGATATCCTTTCGAACAATGTAAAGTCTAGTTTAGTTTGGTAATTTTCGCTGCGTTACAATTAGTTAATTTTGTTGGAATGTAAAGGCTTGGATGTGTCTATTCTTTTTCTACAATGTAGTAAACATCATATATCTATGATGAATGGACTTTATTTATTGATGAAATATCTTAGTGCTCCCATTATGTAAATAATTTTTAAATGTAATGTTGTTCAGGGTGATTTTTGGGGCATTACAACTAAAACCCTCAATCAATAAAAATAAAATCACTCAATATTTTAAAATAATTACAATTTCTACAATCACCAAAAATGTAAACAACTAATATTTTTTAATCCTCAATTGATCCGATTCTTTAATGCCTTTCATTCCATGTCAAACCTACACCTTAGAAGGGGTAAATGGGAATTAGCTTAGGAGGTCCAATAAGTAATTTAAAACACCACATACATAATCAAAAGTCAAACAACCATCAATAATCAACCAAAGAAGCATGAATTAAAATGATATTATTTCACAAACACAAATACATTTGACCCATCGCATAAAACTCAATGCTCCAATCTTTTGATTGGCCCTTAGCTTCTGATTCGTCCCTGTTTTGTGATCTGATTTATATTATACACCCAAGTATAAGTGGTCGAATTGTAGTTTTCTCGGTTTTAAATCCAAATATCGATCCCAAAAGAGTTTTTGATAATTAGGAAATAAAATTAAAATAGTGAAGTTTTCGTTTACAACAGGGTATCATGAGATAGCTTGTGATGTGAGCTTAGATTGATAACTAGTCTACTTAAAATTTTGTTTGCAGATAGATTGTTAAAAGAAAATAATATAAAAAGTATCCTTCAATTTAAGAATCTCATATGCTTTATATTGGTCAAGTACTAGAAATGTCACCTTATAGCAATTAACTTTCAAGTCACTGGAAAGTCAACCAATAGGTCTAATATATATATATATAAACCATAACACAACAACTTTTTAGCTTAGCTGGTGGTACTATAACATAGCAACTTCTTAGGTTAGTTGGTTATATAGGTGACAATTGACTAATCTGAGTAAACCAGAAGGTCAAGCCATTCATGAGGAATACTTGAATTACTCAATTGCCCAGATGATAGTAAGTAAGTGCAAACTAAACCATAACACATCAACTTCTTAAGTTAGCTGGTGGTATTAATAAATCATAATACAACAACTTCTTAGGTTAGCTAGTTATATAGGTGACAATTGATAAATTCGAGTAAACCAGAAAGTCAAGTCATTCATGATGAATACTTGAATTACTCAATTAGTCATCTTATTATATATACTAGTTAAAACATCATCAGTGCCTTTGGAGGTCAAACCATACCGTTGGAACACCGTAGATATTCAATTAACAATATTATTATGTATATCAGTTAAACGATCTTAGTAATCCAGAAGGACAAGCCATTCAGGAGGATCACTTGGGTCATTAATCTGATAGTTTGTATATCAGTTAAACAACCCTAATAACCCAGAAGGACAAGCTATTCATGAGGATTATTTAGATTATTCATCTGACAATAGTACCATGCAACAGTTTAAACATCCTCAGTGTCCCTTGGAGGTCAAGCCATACCATTAGACACCGTGGTTATTCAACCGGCTTGCTGATAATTCATTAATGACATAATTTTGGGCTATATAGTAACACCCAATTATGTACATCACCAAATTATGCATGAAGTTTATAATATTTATATATATATATAGCTTAATAAAATATTAACATTTTCAGAATGTAACCAGTATTATACATATGTTTACCCCTTACTGAAGGGTATAAGTAACTACTCACACCCCATTACTTCAAACAAGCAAGGAGTGCGGGTATTTTTCATTATAACTGTAACTAAAATACAAACTCGGATACTTCTTTCACAAGAAACAACTAAAATACAACCACCTTTACTATCAGTTAAGATAAAAAAGTTGATGGCAGTTAAACTATCCAAATAGAAAGATAAAGTAGAAATGTAGAAATATAGAGTTTCGGCTTGTGAGTAAGACGGACCGGAGTGTGTATAGGACTTTATCTTTCTTTCTCTCTCTTATTTCGATTTCTCTCTGGAGCTCCTCTTTCTCCGACTGTTGTAGAAGAAGACCATGCATGGCCTTAATATAGAGAAAAAAGAAGCAAGAGGTGGCAGATCATGATGAACCGTCAAGGAGTACCATGTCGACGCCATCACCACCATTCGGACGGTGGTGCTTTGTTGGAATTATGATCTTGATCATCTTGTTGTGCTGGCTTTTCCTTGGCTAATTTACACTTTGATCCCTCCCGATTTCAAGCTTTGACAGATTGTGTCTTGAAATTTCTAGAAATTCCACATGAAACCCTGAAATTTAAAGCAAACTACACAAAATACTCTAGCTTATGCACAAACCCTAATTTATAATTTTTTATGGATTTAACTTAAAAAATTATTTATTCAACTATATTAATTTACATACTAATTAGGGTTAATCAACTTCATATCAGTTCATCTCGACAAAATGCTAGGCCTTACTCGATGCACCATTATCACACAACCCTTCTATATCACACAACCCTTCTAGGCCGCAATCACATCTCACTACCATAATCATTTCAAGTATGTCGCAAGTCCCGATAGATTCCAAAGCATTTCACCCATAAAATTAATTTTAGCAGAACTAATAACACGATACATCAAACAAAACCACAATGAATATTGAAACAATAACAATTAAACAATTGATTAGAATAAAACAACCATAGCAACAATACGAACTCTTTGCAAAGAGATTTAGACATGGAGGCATATTATGAAATAAACCATTTACCTAATCTGCCATCAATAAATATAAAGTATTTCCTGTCCAAAGAAACACTTTAAGTTTTTTTTTTTTACAATAGGACATAATTCAGCCTTAATTTTTCCATCAAGTAGAATATGGACGTCGGTTCAACTTATTTGATTCACTCATTCACACACTTTTATTAGCTAAGAATGGCTGTCAATGATAAGAGAACCCATGTTTAGGATCTCTCTTTCCATGAGTTTAAGAAATTATTCTCTGCTACCCTCATTCACCACTCGTTCACTTCAATATAGCCACAACCCACCTTGACTATCAAACCCTAAAATATAATGTCTATATAACGCATTATAGAATAATGTAGCTTGTAAGTTACTTTTCTATCATTTATACCTTAATTAATTTTCTCTAGTATATTATAGCTCAGATGCATCAATTCTTGAGGCATAACAAAGCCTGAAAACAAGCCTATTGACCCACCTTTAATTTATTTTCTTTGACACAAAGACTACCCTGTAAATTTAGAAATAACCTAACTTGTAGCCTCCTCTTATTAATTCTACATTATAAATTAGCCTAATTATTTACACTAGTTTTGTGGGTAAATCATATAACCGAATTTTATTTAATTGTTCAATAATCGAGTTTAGGGTATCACATTCTCTCCTCCTCAAAAATAAATTTCATCCTCAAAATTTACAAATCAAGCCAAATTATTATTATTATTATTATTATTATTTGTATACAAAAAGCATCTTTAGTAGATTATAACTCTAAGAAATAAGAGACAAAGGCACGGTGCACCACCAAAAGGTCACAACTATTTGGTTTTTTATATTCTAATGATTCAAATTCACAAACCTAACTTATTTCTAATACCACTCCAAAATGGATCGAAATTAGAATTCGTTACTCTTAATCTAACCACTATACTTGGAACATCACATTTCCTCTACGTTGAAAGGTTGTCCTTCAAATTTATTATAGCCAAAATCTTAATTTTTTGCCAGTGCACTCTAATAATAAATTTAATCTTTTTCTTAATTCTAATTTTTTTTTTTTGCTTAGTCCCATTTAGACCCCAGCACCATTATCGGAATTATTAGTTTAAAATATTCCAAGGAATCTTCTCCCCAACTATTCAAGTCAAATATGTTTTTTTCTCTAGGATATCATCACATTCTGCCCTCGATAAAATGATTTTCATACTCAATTTATTTATCCTTAAATTTTAAGCAACATGGGGTGAAATTCAAAACTCAATTTCGTTGTGCACTCGAATTAAAATTTTATTTTTATTTTTATTTTTATTTTATGCTATCAACTATCGAAACTATCACACAGGCTAAAGTTCTAATCATTTGCGTAGCTAGTCCATCTATTGTAAGGCACTCACAAACAAAGTTCTTTTGTGCTGCCCCAATGGTCATGCTAACAATACTGAAATCCTAATTCATGAACTGACCACTATTTCAAGTCTTGAGGTATTGCACATGGTTCCCTCAAAAAACAATGGTGTTGTGACTCTCCAATAATTGTAAAGTGTTTTAAAATCACATCCATTTCTAATTCAGATAAAAATAAATTATTATTATATATATATATATATATATATATATATTTGAATATCAACCTCACTCAAACCCACACGTCATTATCCTAAGAATTAAATTAGGATCGTTCAAAGAATTATGTCCCTAATGAATTTCATAACTATCACCAAGTACGGGTAACCCTTAACCCTAAAACTTCTATTCAAGATCTAATTCATAATCTATGATTCCATCTAGTCACACTCCGAACCCGATCTCCTTAGGTCCGGTGTGCAAAACTCAATTACCAATAATTTCAATCAAAACAGAGCACTAAAATCCTCAATCAATAAAAATAAAATCGCTCAGTATTTTAAAATAATTACAACCGCTACAGTCGCAAAAAAATATAAGCAACTAATTTTCCTTAATCCTTAATTGATCTGATTCTCTAATGCCATACATTCTGTGTCAAACCTACACCTGAGAAGGGGTAAAATGAGGGTAAGCTTGGGAGTTCCAATAAGTAATTTAACAGGGTTTTTTGTGAGTTGATACTTAATTAATTGCTTAATTGTGAAAAAGTACTCAATATAAAATATTTTGTATAGAAGTATTTTTTTTGTGACAGAAATGCCCACAAGGTAATAATTGTTTGGCACGAAGAGTGGTAAGAAAACTACCAAAAATTATATAACAATCTCATTAAATTCGGCAATTGCTATATCCCTTGAAACATAGGTTTTCAAATTTTTGTTTAAAAAAAATCTAATACAAAATCTTTCAATTTTCAACCAAAAGAAAAAACACAAACGTTGAAGTACCATTGAGGCCGATCTTCCTTATATTTCAATTTAAATTGCTGATAATGTGACATTACAGTGATACATGACAGTGTAACACATTTATTAATACTGTAATCAATGATAAAAAATTTGTGATATTATATTAACCGATTTATACATAATCTAAATAGTATGTATCAGAGACATCTATAAAATAAATCAGCTCATAATTTGAATTTTATCCCATACATATTTTTCTCCATATTCCATCACATCTGATCTTCTCTCTCACCATCACTCATTGTCAGACCCTGCTGCCTCTATGCCCCCCTTTCAAGCCCTCTCTCTCTATTACGCTATCTCAAGCAACACTGCCTATAAACCCCCACATGTTTATATTAATATAGTGATATAATTGGTTATTAATTAATTTTTAAATGATAGTATATGTGATGAGGTATGCATAATTCCTATAGATTTGAAAAGTATAAATAAATACGAGTGAAGCAAATCATTGGTGTGATTTAATATTTTGTAGGTGTTAAGTTTGATAATAGTAAATATTTAGCTAAAATTTAGTTTTGGACTTGTAAATATTTGAAAACATTTTCAATAGAACTTGTAGGTATCAAGATTTATGTGGAAAACCTTGTTAAACATGTATGGGATGGTTTTGGAAGGGTTAGGAATGGATTGAAAATGAAAAACGGGTGAAGTAGGTAAATCTGGGTTGTAACTACCGGTAGAAAAACTGCCTAGTGTACTCGAACTACCGATAGTCAACAGGTAGTCGATTATCTAGGGTACCCGAACTACCGGTAGTCAACAGGTAGTCGATTATCCAGTGTGCCCAAACTATCGATAGTCAACAGGTAGTCAATTAACCAGCGTACCCAAACTAACGGTAGTCGCTATAAAAATCTGAAAATTTTAAGTCGCGAACAGTCAGTCCCCCTTCCACTATAAATACGTAATGATGCCTCCTTAGCCTTCATTACACCACTTCTAACCCTAGAAACACTTATAAAGGAAGAAAGAAGGAAAAAACACAAGATCAAAAGGGAAAAACAAGAGATTTAAAAGTGATTCATGATTCAAGCCTTAGTTATTCAAGAGCCAAGGTAGGGGTTTTTTTCTATTCTTGTTCATTGAGGTTAGGGTTATTATATATGTAAGTTTTGACTCCTAATCATATGTATTTGTTATGGGTTCCTTGTTTCTTGATATTTTTACAAACTTTATCATGTTTTGAACAAAGTAATGGTTGGAGAGCCATCAAAATCCTACTTTTTTAGGAAAAAAATAGATTTCACCCTCTATGTTCACTTAATCTTGGTTTTGAAAACACTAGTTCTTTGGATTGAGTATTGAAATGATATTGTTGATGATCTCTTGTACCTTTTCTTAAATTTATTCTATTGGGAATATCACTTGTGCGAATTGGGGTTTTTTGGAATTTGCTCATAAATTGGGAATTTGTGGAATTGTTGGTTATTTGAGAAAATTGTTGACTTTGTATTTCTGGTATGGTTGTTTGGATGAACATAAGTGAGAGGTTCCTTGTAAGGATGTTCATGCCAAAAAAGGACAATATGTGGTCTTCTCGAGAGGTTCCTTGTAAGGATGATTGAGAAATAAAACATTGAGGGTGAGAGGTTCCTTATAAGGAAACTCATGCCAAAGAGGACAATATTATATCATGTGTGGGTTATTGGTTTACTTTTGAAAATTGTATGGCTCATTGTTAGTAACTGGTTTCACCTTTCAGTTTAACTTTATAGTTGTTCGTAAACATGAGATCGGTTTTAAATGTTAGTGCTTTATTTTAAAAATTACATATGTCATTTGTAAAAAGAGACCGGCCGCTTTTATATGCTTTTCTAAACCTTGTTCGGGTTAGAAAGAATTTTTCTACAGAGCTTCGTGCTCACCCCCTACTTAACAACCTTTTCAGATTATCTTCTTGAGGAAGAGCTGGGAGTCGAGGAGCCCGCGCACTGGGAGAATCCAATAGACGGGAGGGTGGATTCCGAGGTGGACGCCTAGAATGACACTTTCTTTTGTTCTGGACTAGGATATTCATTATGAACCTTGTGAAGTCTAGTTTTCTTTTATTATTTTTGTTGTGCTATATTATTTGACTTTTGGAATATAAAGGCCAAGATGAGTCTATTTGTTTGGGATAATGTTGTAAATTCTATGGATAACTTTATGAAATCTTATTTATTGATGGATTATTTTAGTGTTCTCATGATCTAAATAATTTTAGAATGTAATATTGCTCAGGGTGGTATTTGAGGTGTTACACTGCCACGACCACAGCCACACCCTCCTATGTATGCCCTTCTTTGCTTTTCTCTCTCTCTCTCTATTCATCCCCTTCTTTACACATACACACACAGAAATACTCCCCCACAAATTGTGATTGAGTAGCAAAATTTTTGTGACTATGTTTGTCAAGCTCTTAACATAATTAAGATTTTTTTTTCTTTTTTTAGTTGAGTAAAGTTTATAATTCTTTCCAATTTTTTGGGCTTGATCACAAGCTGTTTGAGAAAATTTCTAAAATGGTCTAGTTTATTTGGAGGTGGAAGGGGAGGGGAGAGAGTGAGAGAGGCACAAGGAAGAGAGAGAAGAGAGTCGTTGGGGTATCGAACAAGGAAAGTCGTCTGCAAGCGCGGTGAGTTGGGGGAGTTTTGTAACACCCCGCATCTTGCTTTATATGTGCATACAAATATATACATATAGTAATGAGTGTGGTAAAAAGGTGGATATGTGTAGTGATGTGTCTTTAAATCTTGGTAGATTTGAAAAGTAAAGATTTAAAGGAGTAGTGGAAGTAATAGTGAAATTTTTATTTTAATAGGTGAAAATATGAAACTTAAGGTCCTAGAACTTGTACTAAATAGGTTTGGTGTAGAAATAGGTGTTGGATATGCATAAGATGGCTTTGGAAGGATTTAAGATAGATTGGAAATGAAAAAACAGAGAAAATGGCAAAAAATTGGGCAAAACCGTACCGGTACCGTATCGTTACCGCGTACTGGTACTGCATACCGAAGAAAACTGTTCCAGAGAGTTCGACGTACCGGTACAACATACCGGTACGGCCGAAAGAATTTTGAAACTTAAATGTCGCGATCTTGGTCCGATTTTAGCCTTATAAATACCCAAGGTCGCCTATTTTGACTCCATTTTAGCCCTCCAACCTTAGAAACCCTAAGAGAGAAAGAAAGGAAGAGAAAAATAAGAGTTTAAAATAGTTATCCAAGATCTAAACCTAGCTTCCAAGAACACAAAGTAGGGATTTTTTTTCATTCACTTGCATTGAGGCTAAGGTTTACTTATATGTACTCTTTCCTCTATAAATCTTATATGTCTGGTATAGATCATCGATTCTTGATATCTTTATGATTATTACCATGCTTTTAACAACATTAATGGTGGGTAACCATTAAATCCTTGTTCTTGGCTAAAAACCCTAGATTTTAAGAGAGATGAACTTTTCTCTAAAGTTTGTCTTATTTCTTAATTTCAAAACCTTAGTGTTTCACATGGAACCATAAAAATGATGTTTTTGTGATCTCATGTACTTTTCTTAGTTGTTTGTCGAATTGTTGCATAATATATTTTGGGGATTTTGGATAAATGCTTGTAAATGGGGATAAATGTTGGAATTGTATGCTTGGTTAGGTTGTGTGGGGATGCACATGATTGAGAGGTTCCTTGTAAGGATGCTCTCTCTTTCTCAAGAGGTTCCCGGTAAGGATGCTTGAGAAGTAAGTCTGTTATAGTGAGAGGTTCCTTGTAAGGATGCTCACCCCTTTCCAAGAGGTTCCTGGTAAGGATGCTTGGAAAGCAATGTAATGATTAGTGAGAGGTTCCATGTAAGGATGAGCACCCATTCTCAAGAGGTTTCTGGTAAGGATGCTTGAGAATCAAAGGTAACCAAAAAGGGGGGGTAGAGGTTACCCCAAAGTATGCCACCTACGAAAAGAATTGTTGGAAATTGTTTATGACCATTAATCATTATTATTTGTATGAGGTGCTCATTTATTCATTTAAGTAATATTTTTAAATAAACTTGAGATCTATTTAAATGACACCGTTTTCTTTCAAATTATGTATCTATGTTACGTTAAAAATGAAACTGACCGTTTTAAATGCTTTTCTAAACCTTGTATGGGTTTGGGAGAATTTTCCTACGAAGCTTCGTGCTCATCCCCTACCGCTAACATTTTTTAAATTATCCACTAGAGGAGGACGTGAGGGTCGAAGAGCCCGTTACCTGGGAGACTCTAATTGACGGGAGTGTGGATCCCGGGTGGACACATAGAGCGACCTCCTTTCCTGTTGTACTAGACTAGGACATTCTTTTATAACATTGTGTAGTCTAGTTTCTTTTGTTTATTCCGCTGCGTTCTTTTAGTTAATGTTGAGATGTAATAGCCATGACTTGGGCTTATTCCTTTGGATAATGTTGTAATTAATTGTGGATGACAAATTAAGTCTTGTTTCTTAAGGGATTTTATTTGTGCTCTCATGATATGAATGGTTTTAGAATGTAATACCGTCCAGGGTGTGTTTTGGGGTGTTACAAGTTTGGTATCAGAGCCAAGACTTTAGGTCTTACATGGGAGCTGTAGGTTATGGATTCACACTAGTGAAATAGGACTAGGTAGTAAGAAATTGTTCTGTCTTGCTTTATAGGAACCATAGGCTTGAGATTTAAGTAATGTTTAGGATGTCTTGTTCATCAATGAAACTAAATTGTGAATTGATAGGCAAGATGGACGGAGGAAGAGGACATGGACGTGGCCGTGGACGAGGACGTGGTGACCAAGCACCCCCTCCTCTGCCACCACCTCCCGAAGCTATGATTGGCACTTATCAGTGTTTGAGGGAGCTCACCACTCTGGTAAAACACTAGAATGGGAACAACCATAATGAAAGAGCTCATCCTTTAGCTCAAATCCTAGGCAACGAGGGCGGCAGCCGAAGGATGATAGTTCTTTGGGAATTCCTGAGGCAACACCCGCCTACTTTCCAAAGGAGCTCTAACCCTTTGGATGCGGATAAATGGATCCGCCGAGTGAAGAAGATTTGTGAAGGCATGGAGATTCTCGAGGATTTACGGGTTGGCTTGGCGACCTACCTATTTGAGGGGGAGGTCGACTATTGGTGGGATGCCATAAAGAGGAGAAGGGACACCGACACCCTCACTTGGGAGGAGTTCGATCAACTCTTCTAAGATTAGTATTTTTTGAAATCAGTCAAAGACCGGATAAAGGCCGATTTTCTTGCTCTACGACAAGGCAGCATATCTGTGGCCAAGTATGAGAGGAGGTTTGATGAGCTATCCCGGTATGTTGCAGAGTTCATTTCTAGTGAGGCCGGTCATCCGAGATAAGTTAGTGGCTCTCAAGATTCAGGACTACGGGGATATTGTTGATAGAGCTACACTGGTGGAGAGAGATATAGAGGAGGGTCAGCGACGACAGAGCTTAGCGAGAGGAGGTCCGGTCCGGACGGGTACTAGCACTAGTGGGGCACAGAGACCAACACCATACCATCGCCCAGACCAAACAGGTGGACAACAACTTTTGACAGTCCGCAGAGATGGGGACACTCAGACTAGAGCCGGTATTACCCCGCGATCCTACTTTGTATGCAGAGGTGTGGGACATATTCGGATGCATTGCCCAGTTTTTCCACTTCAGGGGCCTATCCAGACCACTAGACAAATGCCAGCAGCCCAACCACCACCACCGAGGCCTGCACCGCAGTGACCGATACAAGTTCAAGCCCTCGGCAGCATCAACTAGGGGCAAGTATTTTCCTTGACCCAACCGGAGGAAGATGTCTCCAATGCAGTTGTTGAAGGTATAATTCTTCTTTATAATTATTGGGCCTGAATCTTATTTGACCCCGGTGCAACACACTCATTTGTACGCACGACATATGCACTTGATTTGGGATTGAGTTTCGCGAAGCTAGAACATGTTATGAACATTAGCTTGGCCACGAGAGAACGGTTAGATACTAACCGAGTCTGCAAGGGTTGCGTACTTCGCATTAGGGAACACGAATTGATTATGAAATTGATTGTTTTAGAAATGAAGGGGTATGACGTGATTTTCGGGATGAACTTGTTGTCTGCTTTCCTAGCGGTAATGGATTTCTTCCCCAAGTGAATTACATTTCAGTTGCCGGGAGGAGTCGTTTTCAGTTTTGTTAATAACCGAGATTTTTTCCATCCATTTCCTACTACGGGTAGTAGGTTCTTAAAGGCGAAAGCGGGAAATCATTTGAGTTTCTTAGCTAGCTTGATGGGAGATGATAGGGATAAAATCCATACGAATGTGGTGCTAACTGTATCGGAGTTTTTGGATATTTTTTCCGAGGAATTACCCGAATTACCGCCACCTAGGGAAATTGAGTTCAAGATCGATCTCTATCAGGAACCGAACCCATATCCATTACTCCCTACCAGATGGCACCTTTGGAGTTGAAGGAGCTAAGGAAGCAGTTGGATCACTTGTTGGTGATTGGGTTTATCCGTCTAAGCACTTCACCCTGGGGAGCCCCGGTCCTCTTTGTGAAGAAAACGGATGAGACCCTATGATTGTGCACGGATTACCAGAGGTTGAATCAGGTTACCATGAAGAATAAGTATCCGTTGCTAAGAATTGATGACTTATTCGATCAGTTGAGGGGTTCGAAGTATTACACTAAGATTGACCTTCGCACAGGGTACCATCAATTGCGGATCCAAGAGGAGGATATTCCTAAGACTACTTTTCGTAATCGATATGGTCATTTTAAGTATATGATGATGCCATTCGGACTGACGAATGCATCAGCAGCCTTCATGGATTTGATGCACAGAGTCTTCCGGCCTTACCTCAATTAATTTGTCATTGTGTTTATTGATGATATATTGATTTACTCACAGACTCAGGATGAACATGCTCGTCATCTCTCTATTATGCTACAAACATTGAGAGAACATAAGTTATATGCGAAGATGAGCAAGTGTGACTTTTGGATGAAAGAAGTGAAGTTCCTTGGCCATGTTGTGTCCGAGCAAGGGGTAGCGGTTGATCCCGCTAAGATTGAGGCCATGATGAAATGGGAATCACAAAAAAATATGACAGAAGTGCGTAATTTTTTGGGCTTGGCAGGTTACTATCAGAGGTTTGTGGAAGGATTCTCTAAGCTAGCGATGCCGATGACTCGCCTTACGAAGAAGAGAGAGAAATTCTTGTGGACTCAAGCGTGTGAGTTAGCCTTTCGCACCTTGAAGGAGAAGTTGACGACGGCTCCTGTCCTCATTATTCCAAATAGTGGGGAAGGATACGATGTTTACACCGATGCTTCACTATGAAGCTTGGGATGCGTTTTAATGCAAGGAGGGAAGGTAGTTGCCTATGGCTCTAGGCAACTCAAGTTTCATGAACAGAACTATCTCACCCATGACTTAGAGCTTGCCGCTGCGGTCTTTGCTCTTAAGTTGTGGAGGTGTTATTTATATGGAGAGAAATTTCAAGTGTTCTCGGACCATAAGAGCCTCAAGTATATCTTCACACAGAAAGACTTGAATCTCCGACAGAGAAGGTGGATCGAGTACTTGGAAGATTATGAGTTCACGCTCAACTACCATCCGGGGAAGGCCAATGTAGTTGCTGATGCTCTTAGCAGGAAGTCTCAGGGTGAAATCAATTCTCTTGCGGTAAATAGGTGAAAAATGATTTATACATTAGAGGAGTATGATCTATAGGTGGATGGGCCAGAGTATCAACCATATTTATTCAATCTTGTAGCTCAACCGACGTTTCAGCGACGGGTAGTGGAGTTACAATGCCTGGATTCGGAGCTCGATGGGATTAGAGCCCGTTTGGAGAATGAAAAAGCGATTGAGGGATGGTCATGGAAGAATGGAGAGTTAAGATATGGGGAGAAGCTATATGTTCCTGATGACTCATCCTTAAAGGAGGAGATACTTGGAGAGTGTCATCGCTCTAAGTTTGCTATCCACCCCGGTAGCACAAAAATGTATAGGGACATGAAGCGTCAGTATTGGTGGAGGGGAATGAAGCGAGATGTGGTCAAGTATGTGGCAAAATGTACAGTGTGCTAGCAGGTGAAGATTGAGCATCAAAGACCAAGAAGAGTCCTACAGTCGTTGCCTATTCCAGAGTGGAAGTGGGTTCACATCACAATGGACTTCGTGTCGGGTTTACCACGGACGTCGTACGGACATAATGCAGTGTGGGTCATTGTGGATAAACTCACCAATTCCGCTCACTTTTTGGGTATGAATACCACGGATACATTCGAGACTTTGAGCAAGATATATATCTGTGAGATAGTGAGGTTACATGGCATTGCGCTCTCGATTGTGTCGGATCGTGACTCTAGGTTTGTTGCGAGATTCTGGCAGAGTCTACAACAAGCGATGGGGACGGAGTTACACTTCAGTACGGCTTTTCATCCCCAAACAGATGGCCAATCTCAGAGGGTGATATAGATTGTGGAGGATATGTTACGCTCTTGCATGTTGGACTTCAAGGGGAGTTGGAGCGGCCACTTACCGTTGGTGGAGTTTGCTTATAACAACAGCTTTCAAGCAAGTATTGGGATGCCACCATATGAAGCATTGTATGGAAGGCCATATCGATCACCGACTTGTTGGTTAGAAGCAGGCGAGAGTTGTTTGTTTGGACCGGACATTGTTTGAGAAACTACGAAGAAATTCAACTCATTCCAGAGAGGCTACGGACAGCACAAAGTAGACAGAAGAGCTATGCGGACCATAGACGAAGACTCTTAGAATTCAAGGTGGGAGACTACGTATTTCTCAAGGTGTCACCCAAGAAGGGTGTGTTTCGATTCGACAAGAAAGGAAAATTAGCGCCAAGATATACTGGACCGTTTGAGGTGATCAAAGTAATAGGCAAAGCGGCATATCAACTACAGTTACCAGCTTAGTTGTCGGGGGTACATGATGTGTTCCACTTGTCCATATTGAGAAAGTGTCAATCGGATGCAATGCCCGTCGTAGACTTGGAAGATATTGAAATTCAAGACGGAGCAACATATGAAGAACAACTGATGAAGATTCTCGAAGCCAAAGAGAAGGTGTTCCGCAACAAAGCCATCTGACTAGTGAAGGTTTGGTGGCAACACCATGGAGTGGAAGAAGCTACCTGGGAACCGGAGCTAGAGATGTGGGAGAAGTATCCATATTTGTTCGCTACTTGAGGTAAGTTTCGAGGACAAAACTTTCTTTAAGGGGGTGGATTGTAACACCCCGCTACTTCTTTTATATGTGCATATAAATATATATATATATATATATATATAGTAATGAGTGTGGTAAAAAAGTGGATATGTGTAGTGATGTGTCTTTAATTCTTGGTAAATTTGAAAAGTAAAGATTTAAAGGGGTAGTAGAAGTAATAGTGGAATTTTTGTTTTAATAGGTGAAAATATGAAACTTAAGGTCCTCGACTTGTACTAAATAGGTTTGGTGTAGAAATAGATGTTGGATATGCATAAGATGGCTTTGGAAGGGTTTAAGATGGATTGAAAATGAAAAAACGGAGAAAATGACAAAAACTGGGCAAAACCGTATCGGAGCAAATTGGTCCAGAGAGTTCGACGTACCGGTACAGCGTACCGATACGGCCAAAAGAATTCTGAAACTTAAATGTCGCGATTTTGGTCCGATTTTAGCCTTATAAATACCCAAGTTCGCCTATTTTGACTCCATTTCATCCCTCCAACCTTAGAAACCCTAAGAGAGAAAGAAAGGAAGAGAAGAGAGGAAGAAAGGAAGAGAAAAACAAGAGTTTAAAGGGGTTATCCAACATCTAAACCTAGCTTCCAAGAACACAAGGCAAGGGTTTTCTCTCATTCACTTGCGTTGAGGCTAGGGTTTACTTATATGTACTCTTTCCTCTATAAATCTTATATGTATGGTATAGATCATTGATTCTTGATATCCTTATGATTATTACCATGCTTTAAACAACATTAATGGTGGGTAACCATTAAATCCTTGCTCTTGGCTAAAAACCCTAGATTTCAAGAGAGATGAACTTTTCTCTAAAGTTTGCCTTATTTCTTAATTTCAAAACCTTAGTGTTTCACATGGAACTATAAAATTATGTTTTTGTGATCTCATGAACTTTTCTTAGTTGGTTGTCGAATTGTTGAATAATATATTTTGGAGATTTTGGATAAATGCTTGTAAATGGGGATGAATGTTGGAATTGTATGCTTAGTTGGGTTGTGTGGGGATGCACATGAGTGAGAGGTTCCTTGTAAGGATGCTCGCTCTTCTCAAGAGGTTCCCGGTAAGGACGCTTGAGAAATAAGTCCGTTATAGTGAGGGGTTCCTTGTAAGGATGCTCACCCCTTTCCAAGAGGTTCCCGGTAAGGATGTTTGGGAAGCAATGTAGTGATTAGTGAAAGGTTCCATGTAAGGATGCTCACCCATTCTCAAGAGGTTCCGGGTAAAGATGCTTGAGAATCAAAGGTGACCAAAAAAGGGGGTGGAAGTTACCCCAAAGTATGCCACCTACCAAAAAAATTGTTGGAAATTGTTTATGACCATTAATCATTATTATTTGTATGAGGTGCTCATTTATTCATTTAAGTAATGTTTTTAAATAAACTTGAGATCTTTTTAAATGTCACCGTTTTCTTTCAAATTATGTATCTATGTTACGTTAAAAATGAGACCGACCGTTTTAAATGCCTTTTTAAACCTTGTATGGGTTTAGGAGAATTTTCCTACAGAACTTCGTGCTCACCCCCTACCGCTAACATTTTTTAGATTACCCACTAGAGGAGGACGTGAGGGTCGAAGAGCCCACTACCTGGGAGACTCTAATTGACGGGAGTGTGGATCCCGAGGTCGACACATAGAGCGGCCTCCTTTCCTTTTGTACTAGACTAGGACATTCTTTTGGAATATTGTGTAGTCTAGTATCTTTTGTTTATTCTGCTGCGTTCCTTTAGTTAATGTTTGAGATGTAATAGCTATGACTTGGGCTTATTCTTTTGGATAATGTTGTAATTAATTGTGGATGACAAAGTAAGTCTTGTTTCTTAAGGGATTTTATTAGTGCTCTCATGTTATGAATGGTTTAGAATGTAATACTGTCCAGGATGTGTTTTGGGGTGTTACAAGTTTAAAACAAAGAGATCAATCAGTGGAATATTGTTTGCTTTTACAACGATAAGTTTTGATCGGTGCTCGGGGGCTTGGATGAAGGTTGCGTCTACTTTTCCCACACTCTCTGTCTCTTCACTCCACAGTGCCACTACCACTATCGCCACCACACCACCCAACTCTTACAGCTTCTCCAAGATATTTATATCTCTCCAACCTCCATATAGAAAACACTCACAACTCACACCCAGCACGAGCACACAACACACACAAGCTACACACAAACACCACTTAACAAGCACACATCACACACTTAACAAACACACACCGCCCAACATGTGTTTGAAAAAAAACACACCTAAGCACACATAACACAACATGCAGCAGGCACACACATGCCAACATAACACACACACAACAGGTCGATTTGTACTCAATTTGTGCCAAAGTTCCTTTATTTCGCTAACATGATATTATCGAGTTGTATTGGGGTCGTTAATTTGACTGAGTTTAAAAATTATGTGTTGGGTATGGATTATATTCGAATATCTTTTGTGTTCAACCTCTGTAAATCCAACGCTTCATTTTTCCTATCTCAAGTACTTGATAAAGAGTCTACTTTGTGGATGTTGTATCATAGTTAGGAATCTGGAAAATGATTACCTAATAAATTTTGATGTGAATGAACAATGAGGATGAAATATATAAGATTGGTTTTGATTTGTTTATGACTTGGCACTTGGAGCAAGATTAAGAAGGCAAGAAAATGTGGAAATGGTGAAGAAATGAAATGAATACTTTTGGGTATTGTTAATACAGTGTAGTTTTTTTTTTTTGGTGGGTATTTTTGGCACACTTTGTTTATATGAGCTTACATGGTTTATTGTTGGGGAGGTTTGGTTCTCTCTGTCTCTTTATGTGCATCTATGGTTTGGGCTATGTGCTTCATTTTATAAATTAGAAAATTAGTGTTAGTAACTCAAGAATTGAATTAGCCACTGGTTTACCTATATGTGAAAGTAGGCTACTGTCTTCATATGCACTGGCCCTCTATCTTAAATAATTATGTTTTTATATGCACATTTCCCTATGTGTGAAAGTAGGCTACTGTTTGTGCTCAAATTGTTGGAATGAAATGTTTGGTGAAATTGAAAATTAATACAAAGGTTTGGTAAATTAAATTATGGGTTGTAATTACTAACACAAAAAACTACCTATCTCATTGGTAACATTTTTTGGTAAATACACTATGCTTGATAAATCTTCTAGATTATGATTTTATGTGTGTTTTATTTTTCATTATCCTAGAATACTTATTTCCCATTTTAAGCAATGATAAAACTTGGTTGTATTTATTCACTTTAAATTGCTCACCATATGTTTGGTGTTGTGGACAATATGGTGACTTCTCTTGTATTGTCGGTGGTAAAAGATTCGAGACTTTGGCTTCATAAACCAAAAACTGCACATAGGAGGTATTGTATTCATTTACATGCTCTATTCATTATGTTTCTTTTTTACTATTTTCATTTGCATTATAAGATAGTATTTCATTCGTTACTATTTCATTATTGCACATAAGTGCATAGCATTTGTATTTTAAGTTTTTTATAACTTCAGTTCGTGCATTTTCATAATGCTAAGAATGTTTTGGCAAAATACTCTAAAGTGGAACTTTGTTAACTTTGCATTGGCAGTGAGCATGTTTGATCGTATTCCAGTAGCACTTTTGTAGTTGAATCGTATTTGAGAAAAGTTAAGGGTAACACCCCGCATTTTCTTTTATATATTTGTATAGATATATATAGTGAAATATTGTTGTGGAAATGAGGATATGTATAATGATGTAAGAATGAATCACATAGGTTAAAACATTAGAAATGAATAATTGGGAGACAAATGGATTTGGGAAGTTTAAGTTTCAATGGTGTTTGAGATTGGAAATAGTTAATAGATAAGTTTCTAAATGTTTTTAGGTCAAAATAATGTTTCCATTGAATCCGGAAGGTCGAAAAACCTTGGGAGAGGTAATATGAGGTGCATTGGAAGCTTGGAAGTACTCCGGAATAAAAACACAAATTACATAAATTTTGGGTATAAAATATTTTGGACACCTCTTAGTATTTTGGCCATAACTTTTTATCCTTATATCCAATAGATAGTAGACATCTAGGGCTACAAAAGTATGTCTCATGAAAATTTTCCAATTCGACCTCCAAATGGGTCAAAACTGCCTTGGAAGTTGTAGGAAAAATCTGTCTGCTGAATAGTACCGGTACCGGGTACTGGTACCTCGATTCCAGAAGGTTTTTGGTACCGGTACTCGGTACCGGTACCATATGGTACCTGTACCGAGTACCGATACACCCGATAAAAATTTGAATATTTAATGTCGCGGTCTTGGCCCCATTTTTTTGGGCCTATAAATACTTTAGGCCGCCTCCTTAGTCGTCCATATACCATTCTAAATCCTACATAGCTTGAGAGAGAAGGAGAGAACTCAAGATCAAAGGAAAATTACAAGAGATTAAGGGTATATTCAAGAATCCAAACCCTAGTTCTTCAAGATTCAAGGTAGGGTTTTCTTCCATTTTCATCCAATGAAGTTAGGGTTATTATACATGTATATTTTGACTCTAAATAGCATGTATTTGTTATGGGTTCATTTTTTCTTAGTATTTTTACAAACATTCACATGATTTGAACAAAATAATGGTTTGAAATCCATCAAACCCTAGTTTTTGGGAGAAATATGGATTTCTCTCTATATCTTCACATCCTCTTGATTTCTAAAATGCTAGAGCTTTGTGTTGAGTATTAAAATGGTAGTATTGATGATCTCATGCCTATTTCCTTTAAACTTGTCTTTTGTAACATGATTTGTAAAATGAGTATATTTCCTTAAATTGTTTTATTATGTACAATGCTTGTGAAAGTTGGAAAAGTTGTGGAATTGCTTATATATGAGATTTTGAGTATATTATTGGTATGTTACTCTTGTGTATGGTGTTGTGGGGGAATTGGATTACTTCGAGATCTGCCGTAGGCTGTTAGAGGTCAGTCTATCCCAGTGGGGGTGAGATAGTTACCTAATGCCCGTAATGGATTGTTGTTTGTGAGAGCAACCATTATTGTTCACTTTCGAGACAAAAGGGGTTAGTATACTAGATCCTTGGGAGGATTTCGTCAATGCCGCTGGAGGTGGTATACGCCTTTCCTAAAGAGATATAGGTGAACGAGGTAGAATCGTTGGGTAGATTCATGAGAAGCGACAGCCTACTTGAGTGGTACCAAATAGAAATTATTATTCTTTGTACCAAATATTATTTCTCCAAGAGTTTCTGGTAATATGGGATGTCGCGATAACTTGTGGAAATGGTGTATGGTGGATTGGATTATGTTGGAAATTGTTTGCCAATTAAAGTTAATTTTATTCTCTTCCAATTCTTTATTATTGTACAAACTTGAGATCTCTTTTAAAATGTCCTTATTTTATTTTAAAATTCATTGATATGTATGTGCGAAATGAGACCTACCTATTTTACTTGATTTCAAAACCTTGAATGGATTTGGAAGGATTTTCCTACAGAGTCTTGTACTCACCCCCTACCTACAAATATTTCAGATTGTACTCTTGAGGAGGAGTTAGGACTCGAAGAGCCCGTACCCTGGGAGATTCAGCAAGACGGGAGTGTGGATCCCGAGGAGGACTCTTAGCTGGACACTACCTTTTGTTCTAGACTAGGGTATTATTTTGAAACAATGTAAAGCCTAGCCATATTTTGTAATTCCGCTGCATTATTATAGTTAGTAGATTTTGGGGATGTAAAGGTCATAGCTTGGCCTATTCTTTTGGGATAACATGTAAATTTGATGAATTGAAGTTTATGATAAGTTAATGGACCCGGTGTGGTCATTATAATAGAATTGCACAGGTTGGATTTTGTGGTAGAGCTCCTCGTACAAGGGAGACTATGCCCAAATTTTGTTACAATATAAATTGTTGATGTAATATTGATGGATTACTTAGTGCTCTCATGCTTAAATGGTTATTAGAATGTAATGCCGTCCAGGGTGATATTTGGGGCGTTACATTAAGTTTACCTCTTTTGATTTTCTTTCATCTCTTTACGATTTAATTTGGGTCCTTTATTCAGTGAATTAGTATTTAGAGAATTATTAGATTTTTTTCTTTTAATTTATTCGTGTTGATACCATGTAGAACTTGAGAACAAGATAGCATGTACAACTTGAGAACAAGATACGTAGGAATGTGAATGCACAGTTTTACTCTTTTCTCATTCAGTGATTGCTTACATAAATAGGAATTAGAGCATTATTAGATTTCTTGCTTTTGATTTATTCTTTTCAATACCATGCAGAACTTGAGAACAAGATACTCGATTGACTTGTTTGGGTTTAATTATATTTTTTTGTCTACTTTTTTAAGTTCTATTGCACCTTTTTAGTTTCCATTACACATTTTTATTTTTGAACTGGTGTTACATTTTTCTAAATAGTGGAGGAATAATAAAGGAAAATGCCAAGTTATAGAGCATGGCAAGAGATTTTTGCAATTGTTATTTAATCATTGGAGTAATTAGCTATTGTAAGTGATTGCTTTTCTAGTGAAATTTTATTGTTTCGTTTAGAATATTTTCTTGATTCATCTTTTTTTATTTGGAACATAGGCAAACAAAACAGTATATTCATATTGTTTAGAAATAGTGGTTCGAAGTGGGTCACATGATGAGTTGTTACACGACAATCTGTTTAGGTTAGTGTTTCTTTTTTATTTTTGAAGAGAAATAGAAAAAAAATTAAAATTAAAATAAAAGTATCAAGCTAACACGTAACATTTTGACTTGTACTACAAATATTTTATAGCCAAAATTTTCTATTTTTGGCTTCTGCATCATCCTTCAATTAAATTTTCATTTTAAATTCCATCTATTTTAATGTTTACATTTTGGTGCTGTGTGAGTTCTTCTTTTTTTTCTTCTTTTCTTTTCCTCCTCTCTCTCTCACCAGCACCAACAACATCACCACAACCACCATGCCAAAGTCGCAGCCACAACCACCGCGCCACATCCTTTCTTTTCTCTTGGGTATCCCTCTTATCTTCTTCTCTCTCACATACACACAACCCCCAGCTCTCCCCTTGTGCGCAACCCTCGTCACAACTCATATCCAACAACACACGACACAAACAACATTACACTGGGGAGATACCAGAGAGAAGTTATGTGAAACTAATGTCTTAGCATTGAAATTCACAATGACTTCATTTAATGAGAGACAAAATTGTGTTTTTGTAGATAATCATTGTCACAAAACTGTACTCGTGAGATACCAAAGAAAAGTTATGTGAAGCTACTGAAAATTTGAAGTTGAATTCCTTAGTCATGGGAAGCAAAGGACTTAGCACCATCTAAAGGTTCATTTTTGGCTATTTTTTTAATTTCTTTTTAAAGACTATCATCTGATCTTTAACAATATATAATTTGAGTTACATATATGCCCTTTTTTAAGGCCTAGGCTTTCATAGAAAAAACACATCTAAGATTGTTGTCTATAATCCCATTTTCTTTATTGCCTTTTTTCAATAGTATCTATTTGAGTCTTAGTCATGATTATTCATTTCATTGGATATAGTCAGTTATTTTTTAGGGTCGAAATCTTTAGTTTTGTATGCTCGATTTATTTTTTTGTCAGACATTGGCCAATATTCTTTTTTTGTCCTCATATCACAAAACTAATTTCTTTTGTTGGATGTGACCAATAGGTTTTTTTTAATATTGTCCATTATACGTTCATGATGATCAATTGATATTTTTTACGGTTAAAGAATCGCTTTCCGGTTTTTGCTTGATCCTATTCAAATAAAAAAAAATATTCATTACAGCTTGGTATTTTGCTTCTTTTTTTGTTGTTTTTTTTGTTTTGGAGAGCATTCGTTTTATTTGATTTATATGTACTGCTTTCATCTTCTTTATTTTGTTAATTGATAATTGCATAGAGCATTTAAGAATTGAGTAATCTTGGGTGCATGCAATATAAATTTTTTGTTAATGGAATTCATATGTTATTATGAAATTCATTTACGTGGTTGCGTTAGTTGGTAAATGGTTGTGTTAGGCAAAATTTTGTAATAGTGTAATAGTGAGACCTTTTTAGTCTTTTAGAGTATGAAAATAAATTGTGTATACAGATTAAAAATTATTTGAGGGTCTATTTTGAGGGGAAATTCTGGCAAATTGTTTTAAAATATATGGGGCTTTTAACTTTTTGTGCAAAGAATTTCTAATTTTTGGTAATTTTTGTTTTGTTTTGTTTTTTTTTTTTTTTTTGTTTTTGTTACTCAACCTCTTTAGGCATAAGCACAAGATCAATTAAACTAATCATTTTGAATTGTTTCAATTTTGCTTGGACTTTGGACTTTTGTTGTAGCAATTTTTATATGAGAGTTGATATGGATATTCATTAAATGCATTCGTTTGGAATTGTGGGTTGGATTTGCTATATGCAGATCTATATGGATGAAGTTGAACTTTATTCAATTGTTGGTTTTATTTTGTTGTGGTAGTTGATAAATTGTTTTGATATAGTGGAATTAGGGTGTGATAGTGAATTCGATAAAATAATTGGGGCGTGTTTTCTTTAAATTAATGTGTTTCATAATAATAAGCATATATGTACTAATTATTAGCTATTCAATAAACTATATATACAAGATGATTTTTTTGTGTTCTGTTTTTAATTTAAACTCCATCAATTTTTTTTAAAATTTATTGTGGGTTCAGATTGATTTAAAATGGCATGACTGAAAAAAAAAAGGAAAAATAAATTGCTACTTGAAATATTTGTAGGCTATTGAAAATATTTATATTACATGATTAATGCTTGATTGTGAAGTACAATATCATTAGGTACAGAATTTGTCTATTTTTTTGAAAAAAAAAAAAAGAGTTTGTCGTGATTTGATATAATAACTCGACTTTTTACATTATATCATACTTTTAGGCACAAATTATTGCTAGTTATTCAATAAGCAATGTGAAAGGCACCTCCCAATATCCCATCATCTTGAATGAGGTCTCAGTGAAGAGGATGCTTCATAGCACGGAAGTTTTTGGGACCCTCTACACCAAACATTACTTTTCCCCGCTTCATGTAGGTGTGTTGGATGAGTTAGCGATCCTGTCAACATCAATTTAAGATAGAGGCCAATTTCATTAACCTAATTAAATCTTAAAAACATATATTCAATATGGTGCGTAAGTATTGAAACCTTACTTCTTTGATTTGTGTTATATCACTACAGTGTCTACTTAGATCCAAAAGGAATTCTCATTGGCTTGTTGCAGATTGCGTTATAAAAGTTGAAGCTGTTTTGGAGCCGTTGTCAAAATAAGCATCAGTTCAAACTCATTTTGGAGGAAAGTGCAATCATGACTATCAGGGTCTCTTTGGAGCCTAATTAATCCTTCTAATCACATTTAATTCTTCCATTCCACATGAGCACTTTGATTACATATTGTTTGAATCACCAAATGACTTTTTATGTAGGCAAATATATATATATATATATATACATTTGTACCAAAATTCAATGCATCATAATAGATGATGTATAAAGTTGATTATGCACGATCAAATCAGTCGAATATGTGACGTAAAATAAATAATAAATCAATTAATATTAAGAGACAAAGAGTGGGTGGTTGGACCTAGGTGGCCTAACCACTTAAGACGGCAATAGTGGCTGGAGAAATTTATTAATAGAAGATATAAGAGAGAGAGAGAGAGAGAGAAGGGGTTCGGTTCTTTTGCGGTAAGGAGGAAACTGCATAACATGCGATTAAGTGGAATGGTGTTGTTTGGGTTTTCTATGTAATTTTTTTTTTTAACAGCCCATATCAAAAACGACGTCGTTTTTTGGTCCCTGAAATTCCAAATTTGTACCCCTCTTCTTCGTTAGACTTCAACAGCAAAGCCTTGCGAGGTGCAGCAGATCTGGGCGACTTCAGGCAACCCTGATGACCTCAGGCAGCTCCGACTACAGGCAACGTATGCTATCTCCCCTCCCTTTCTCATTTCTCTCTGTCTCCCTCTTTCTCTTTCAAGCAAATCTCTCACACAAACCTCCCCGCCCTCCACCTGTTTGAGAAAATGCCAAAAAGGAATTGGTAAGCTTAATTGCTGATGAAATTATTATTCGCTTTTGGGATTTGCTTGAAATCTGTATATTCTATTATGAAGTTAGGCAATTGGTTTCAATACATTTAGTGTTGAATTTAACACTTGATTCAATTTAGATAAAGAGGTCAAGAGTATTTGCCTTCAACCCATCTACCTGATATATGATGAAACTTTTATTGATCAAAAAATCCGACATTCATACATTCATGTGTAAAGTTATGTAAATTTATACTGAGGCTTATGAATCATGATTCAAGAGAATCTCAACCATTTCTTTGTACTAACCTTCATTAGTAATGCTCTTCTATAGAATATTTTGACACAGGAAGAGCAACAGCAAAAAGGGATGTTTACAAATTTTGTGTTGTTTTACTTGAGCTTCTAACAGGGAAGAAGCCGACAAAATGAAGCATTTATCGAGGAGGGAACCAAGCTTGTGACATGGGTAAGTTTTTGAATTTACTAAATGTTCCAATGTCCAAGAGTAATGGGACAAAATTTGTTGGTTGGGTGGTTTTATTTGATCAAACCAAAGAAGTGGCCTTGTCTTTCATGATTTTACCCACAATATTTTATCTTTAAGGGGCTCTATAATTTAAATGTGTTCTGATTTTTGCTATAATTACTGAGCAGGCGAAAGCAGTGGTTCAAGACAAGAGAAGAGAGTATGTACTTGATAACAGCTTAGAAAGTTTTCCAGTAGATTAAATTAACCATTTATTTGGTATTGCATTGATGTGCCTCGAGCAAAAGTGCTTGAACCAGATGAACTGTAACTAGAATCTTGATCTCAACTTAATAGCAAAAGTGCTTGTCATGTATAATCTTTATTACAGTACATAATTGATGAAGTAAGTCTGTGAATGATTGAACCAGAAATATTCAGGAACAAAAGGAGGAACTAATAGCCTTTTGTGGAATTTATTTGAGGGCTTTGGCTAATCCATTGGCAACTGAAGCTTTCAAGGTTGGAGAAACTGGAACACCTCCAAAAAAAACATCAAAGAGAGCCGATTTTACATTGGTTGACTCAATCATAACATCCACATGAGAAGGCATCCCATCGGATGATACACAAACCTGAAAGTGACCAAGCAAGAATCCACTTCAATACATCAACAAAAAAATTAAATTTGTGTAATAGAAGAAAAGGGAAGAATTTTTTTATTTGTTGGTTGTTTGTGGGAAGGTTCAAACCACTACATCAAGATGAACAAATAGGAAGAATGCAATATAAGTAGTAACATTAAACTTACAAGCATTTTGGTTGAGTCCAGCCAAGTCAAAAAAATGAAAGTTCCTTTCTTAAGAGACCGGCCTTCAAAGATGGCAAGAGCAAATTCATCAACCGAAGTGGGTGCGTTGATTTTTGGGGAGATGGCTTCATCTATAGCATCCCATAAAGTTTTTCCATCAACAACTCTTACTAGAACAATATGTAGTGATTTCTCTGTAGGAGCTGCACTTAATAAAGATATAATTAGCATTTCCAACTGTTTAATTACTCTCTCTCTCTTTCTCTCTCTAGCCACAGTTAGATCATAATATCCTAAAAAATTAAGGCAAACAGAGATGAATCATGTATCTTGAAATCATAGCAGACAATAGAAGTTATAGAAAAAGAATTAGCACAAATGTAACCACAATCCATTAAACCAACTAAAATTTTGGCTATTTTTTCTTAAATAAAAAACTCTTGATACCACAGCAATGGACCAGTTCAAATCAAAAATAATGAACTCAAGCAACCTGGAAGGCTCAATGACGTTTGAAATTTCACGTTTGTAACTGGTTCCTCTGTGTATTCAAAAACGAATAATACTTTCATAAGCAATTAAGCTTACCAAATCCTTTCTGGCATTTTCTCAAACAGGTGGAGGACGGGGAGGTGTGTGAGAGAGATTTTCTTGAAGGAGAAAGAGTGAGACAGCGAGAAATGAGAAAGGGAGGGGAGATAGCATACGTTGCCTATAGTCGGATCTACCTGAGGTTGTCAGAGCTTCCTGAAGTCGGCCAGATCTACTGCACCTCGCAAGGCTTTGCTGTTGAAGTCTAACGAATAAGAGGGGTGCAAAGCTAGAATTTCATGGACCAAAAACGACGTCATTTTTGGTATGGATTGTTAAAAAAAATTACATAAAGCACCCAAACGGCACCGTTCCACTTAACCGCATGTCATGTGGTTTCCTCCTTACTGGAGAGGAGCCAGACCTGAGAAAGAGTAGGAGTAAGAGTATGTTCAAGGTGTAGTGTGTGAGATCTACCCCCATGTATAGAGGATTTACAATTTATACGCTCAGGACCCTAGTTGACATGGTGTCGTGAAGGTTAAGTTACCAATCTATCGGGAATAGTTACAATTAAAGATAGACACTATCATGAGTCATAACTATCTTGATGAATGATTTTTCACATACGTTGATTTTTTCTGAACTCTTGAGCATTAGACTTAACTAAAGTCATGAGCTAAGTTTAATCTGTCTTTTAATGGTTTGAGTTTTGATGGTGCTGCTTCTCGCGGATGAGCAGGGGGTTGTGTAAACCTGCGGTGATCGGGGTGGATCTGAGCTGTATGGCTCTTTGTGATTTACGATAGAATATTCAGGGGGGTCAAAGGGGAGTATGAACAATAAGAAATATAGTGGTTCACCGGCTCTGGAGCTCGGCTAATCCACTCTTCAATGGAGGCTCTTGCTCTTTTTTCTTTATTGATCACTTGAGTCCTTCTTCAGTACAATATGAAAGAAATTAGGGTTTTGTCATGGCCCTCTAGCCTGTAGGGTTTCTTCTCGGGTATATCGTTCAGTCCTTTGCAATGAAGGTATAATACAGTATTTATAGTGCAATTCCTATCTTCTAAGGGATCTACACCGGGATCTTTTCTTCATCCGAGGGATCCTCCATGATTTTAGAAGAAAATCTTGGTCGGTTGATATTCTGTGCCTTGATTATAGCTTCCTACCGTTTCTAGGAGTGCTTTCTATTAACCGGTTATTTACTTCATGTTTCTTCTATCACCTTGTCCGGGGTGAGCTTAGGGTCGGTACTCCTGAGTTCCAGATTTCCTATCCGACCTCCCTTCTGGGTTGACCTCGAGGTCTGAGCTCATGCTTAAAATATTTTCTTGGTATCATCAGTTGTCCCCCAGCCCTTGACTCAGGCGAGCATGGGCAAGGGCTGAGCCGTTTTAAGCCGAGCTAGACCCGCACGTGGTTGGCCTTGAAGTGCACGTGAGTTAATGCCTTTTGACGGTTTTTACTCATCATGCCTTCCTCGATTCTCGCGCCCGTTCCAGCCCATGTTTCTCAAGCTTTAAATGTTCGAACGGCTATCAGAACCGCCACTTTCACTGTTCAACTTCTGTTCTAAACCCTTGGTTTCCTTCTTCTTTCATTCTCAGATTTTCTGGCCCGCGATTTTCTGCTTTCTTGCTCACGATTCGAGTTTCCCAGGTTTGATTCTGAAGCTTCGTGTAGCCCCTCTTCTTCGAATTTCCGCTTTGGATCGTTGCTCGTTGTTTAGGTACGTCCCTTTACCCTCATTTTTAGCTTTTAAGTTCTGGATCCCTCAAATTTGAGGTGGTTATTGCACTTTTGGGCCTTTCGGTTCTTCTATTTCTGGATTAGGGATTTCTGCTTATCGCCCCTTCCTTACTTTGTGGAGTGGGATTCTATTGTGCGGATTCTTGCTTTCGGTAATTACTGTGCCAGCCTTGGAGTTGTTAGGGAGTGTCTGACACACCCTCCTCCTCTCTATAGCTCTTTCGAACTTTCCTATTCTTGCCCAAACATGTCTGCTTCTTCTGGAGCTACCAGTTCCTCTGTCTCCCTCCTAGGGGATAGGTCTGCTGATGGAGACACCGACTTAGGGGACGTAGGTGTAGAAATTGATAACTTTCCTGGTGTTGGGGCTGCCGATTCTATGGCCGATACCGAGGAACCCCCCTCCACGTCTTCCCCCTGCCTTCTAAGCCTGACAAAGGCAAAGGCAAGATGGGTGGACTTGGGGTCATTGACAGCTCCTCGTACTTAGGGGCCGCCTACAAGCATGTCAGGCTCGAGGGTCCTAGTGAAGAGGTGCCTGGTTTGATGAGGGCCCATAAGGCTCGTTATAGTTTTCCTCCCGGAGTCGAGCCCTGGTGTCCAGATAATTCTATTTTCTACGTCGAAGAGGTCAAGGATAGGGTCTATTTCTTCCTCGCGGCCTTTGAGAACGGCCTTCGGTTTCCCCTACATCCTTTCATTAAAAGTGTTTTGCAACATTTCAATGTCTGTCCCTCCCAACTTTCTCCCAATTTCTATGGGGTTCTGGTCGGACTCCTTGTCTACTTCGCAAGACATAATCTTGGGATTCCCAGCCTTCCCCTGCTCACAGAACTCTTCAACGTCAAGCTGACCTCCTCTGAGGGTTTCTTATATATTTCCAAGCGTGCTAGTGCTAGGAAGATTATTTCTGACCTCCCTTCTTCACACAAAAAATGGAAAAAACACTACTTCTACATTGAGGGTACCAACTGGGAGTTCAATTTTGCTGACAAAACAGATACTCTTGGTATTCCTAAGGGGTGGAATGAACCAAAAAACTTGGGTGAGTTCCTGGTTAAGGTTGGCTGAGTTCTAATTTGGAATCGTCGAGCTGCTAACCTTGTTTAGTTTGTGCGTTCTTTCTTTAGGTTCTAGACTTGAGCTCAGCCCTCAGGACCATAAGGTGCTGGGTAAGCTGGGAAAGCTTAAACCTGAGAGGTACGCTGACCTCATTGTTTCTAGGTGTTTGGTTGAGTTAGGTCTGAGCCCTCCTCCAGTGACTTTAGCCGTTCCGATCTCTGCTGTGGGAGCTGAAGGTGTAGAAGGTGGTACCCTTTCCTTCTTCTTTCTTTTTCTTCTTTATCTCCTTTGCTTTTAATAAGCTGACTTTATTTGATTTTTTCAGGGTCCTCCACCATGAAGCTTGCCCCCAAGGATCTCTAGGCCAAGATTGAGAAGTTGTCGCAGAGTGGGAGAGGTGATAAACGGAAAGCTCAGGTCGGTGCTGATAGCAGTCTCGCTTCTCGAGCTAAGAAATCTCAAAAATTGGGGGAACCACTTCCTAGTTTAGGCGCCAGGGCTCCGGCTGCCTCATCCGATGCTCCTCCAGCCGTGTCGATCCCTCCCCCTGCAGAGTCTCAACCTAATTCTGCAAAAGATCCTGCTTCTCCACCTTTCTTTGAGGTCGAGAAAGCCTTGGAGGTGGTCTCGCATCTCCAACCCAGCACCGTCAAGTACAGCTCCTCCGGGAAGACTATCGAGGGGGGGAGCAGACCTGAGGGGGAGGAGGATGAGGCCTCTTACTTTGACAACGTGGACCTTGCGGGGACAGCAGTTTCTTCCATTTTTTCAGAGTCTGATGTCCAGAAGGCTGCTTCAATACCCCTTGAGGACTCCATTGCCTCAGCCCTTCAAGGGGTGGCTGCTGTGAGTGTTTGCACTTTTCATCAATCTTGTCCTCTTTTTTGTATCATATCCTCACGAATCTTACCAAATTTTTTCTATGTCTTCAGACGGCTCTCCATGTGAAAGGTCTGCTACATCGGATTCGTTTTTACGAGCTCAGGTCTGGGGCTATGAAAGCCTTCGAGACTAAGGTCGCCGAGCTGACTCGTGAGAACGAGGGCCTTCGACTGAAGGTGCAGAGCCTTAAAGAGCAAGCGGTGAAGGATGCTTCGGACCTCAAGCATACCTTATCTGCTAAGGTCAGAGCTGAGGAGGGAGAGAAGAGAGCTCGGGATGAGCTGCGGATGATCAAGGAGGAGTTGGAGCTCAGAACAGGGGCTTGGGCCAAGGCCAGCCAAGAGGCTTCTGATACTAGAAACTCTCTCAAGCTGATGGAGCGGGATTATTTGGCCCTCAATGAGGCAAATGGTAAACTCTGCGAGGAGCTCCAAGTGCAAAAAGACCTGGTTATGCAGAAGGATGGAGAGGTGGCAGAGCTGAGGGACGAAGCTACCACCCAATGGGCCTCTGGATGGCTAGCTTTTAAGCGCAAAGCTTCCAAGACCGTTCCAGATCTGGACTTCAACTTCTCTATCCCAACTGAGGAGGAACTGGAAGAATCTGGATCTGATGTTGAAGAAGACTCCTTGGCTCTGACTGCTGGAGACACAAGCCTGGAGGTGCCCGTTCAGCCAGCTGTTCCCCAAGTCGCCTCCTTTTCCGCTGATCTCGTGCAAGAGGCACTCGCCCGGGATGTGCAAACAGATGGAGTGGAGGTTCCTGGGGCCAATGTTTTTGGGACTTCTTCTGCTGAGCTGCCAGACCTTGCCCCTTCTACTGAGGCTGAGTCTAGTGTTTTGTAGGATCTTCTATCCACCCCTCCTTCGGAAGCCTAGGACTCTGTGATTTTGGATGAAATTGGTTGTAATTTGTTTGTTGAGACATATTTTTTTTATAATTGCAGAAATCTGTTTCCGTATGAGCTTGACATATTTCCCTTGCTCCCTTTTGTTTCGAGGGGTGCTGAGCTCTCCTTGAAACAAAACTTGACTAGACTCTGAGGGCGGTCTGTCTCTGGTCGAGTCCTGAAGAGACTTTGCTGTTTTGAACTTACTTGGATTAGTCACGACCTCTCCCCATTTTATAAACGTGAATTTATCATGAGCCACTGGACTCTTCCTTGGCTTATAAACGTGGGTCCTTTGAGATCTTCCACGAGCTTCTTCGCTCTATGGATGAGCTATTTAGGCGCCGGCGTGAGCTACTTGGCTCCAAGAATCGAGCTATTAAAGCTTTGTCGTGAGCTGCTTGACCCTAAAAGTGAGCCATATAAGCTCTGGCGTGAGCTGCTTGGCTCTAAGAACTAGCTATCAAGGCTCTGACCTGAGCTACTTAGCTCTAAAGATGAGCTATATAAGCTCGGACCTAAGCTACTTGGCTCTAAAAATGAGCTATATAAACTCTGACCTGAGCTACTTGGCTCTAAAAATGAGCTATATAAGCTCTGACCTGAGCTACTTGGCTCTAAAAATGAGCTATATAAACTCTGACCTGAGCTACTTGGCTCTAAAAATGAGCTATATAAGTTCTGACCTGAGCTACTTGGCTCATATTAGGAACTGAGGAGCTCCCTTTGCGAGCTGCATGAACCATACCATGAATTTTTAGAACTCATTGCTCCAGGAATAACTGTGTGAGGCTAATGGCAAGCTCTGCGATGGTGGAGGCTCCCATCGCACGTGTTCCAGAAGGGTCCATATCCTTGCTTGCTGATTTGCCGAGCTCCTCGCTCGTTGGCGTGACCGAGTCTATTCAGACATAAGGCCCCTTATCAGGGGGCTAGGGGTCTGTTCGACGTGTCATTTACGCTTTCCTTATACTTTTAATTAACTGATATTTGGAATATGACCTTTGGGATAACGTGTATTGTATGGCCTTTTTGTACTAGCCCCCTTATTCTGAGAAATGACAAGGCCGCCGTTATTTGTATACTTTGGTTGGATGGGATCAGCCGCATCGTATTTAGTGCCCGGTTCCCCAAAAACTTGTATATTGATTAGGGAATGCGAAGAGCCGTCGGTTTGGTGTTTTCTTCTATGCTTGCCTCTTGTTTATCACTTTTGAAGATCCTCGTCCTTGAGTTTTCCTCTCTTGTTCCTCCTTCCCAACTTCCTTCTCCTCCTTTTCACGGATTGTAATGGCTGCTCCTATTTCGTCCCTTTTTGAAGATCGCTCTTCTTTTGGGTTGTACTGGGACTTCCAGTCTCGACTGTTGGTTCCTTCTTCGTTTACTTCTTCCGATTTGGGAAGGATCAAGAAACGGTTCTTTCAGGAATTGAAACTACCTCTCCGAGTTCCCACCCCAGACGAACCTCGTAACTATCTTTCCCGTGGTGAGGTTTATTTCTTTGATGATGCTTTTGAGATGGGCCTCCGCCTTCCTATCCATCCTTCTGTTGGGTACATTCTGGCGTATTACGGTCTGCCACCTTCTCGTCTCTCTCCTCGGGGTTGGGCCGTGTTGACTAGCTTCTTTCTGTTCTGGCGCCTTCAGGGTAATGAACAATTTTCATCTCCTGCGGAGTTTTTGTATTTTCATATTCTGGAAGAAGATGATGTTTCCTGTTTCAGCTGCTTCAGTTGGAGGCGCTATTCCGAGCCTCGGTTGGTGTTTGATATCCCTCCCCCTTCCCAGGGGTGGCTCAGTCGTTTTTTCTTTGCTTCTGGAGAATCTTGGAGGTCTGTGGAGGATTGTCGACGAGGAAATCAAGTTCCGCGTTCCTGGGGTAAATTTGACCACATAAGTAAGGATATTGGTCATCTCCGTCAATGTTTCTTTCTAATGCTATGCTTTAACCCTTGCTTTATTATGCAGTTGCTCCTGAACCGAATTTGCTGGAGGCTATGAGAATCGAGCAGGTAAAGCGATCTATGCCGATGTCTTTTTCCGAACTGATGACGACTGGCAATCTCTCCTTATTTAGTGCCGCAGCAGCCTTCATCGACTTCTATTTTGTGTGCAGTTTGCCTGACCTGTCTCCCTCGGAGTCTGATGAGGAGGACAGAGCTGAACCGTCCTTGAAAAGATGCAAGATGAGTGACTCCCCTTCATCCTCTGACTCTTCTTTCGGCACCATTTTGCTTTCTTCTGCAGGAGCAAAAATTTTCAATTCACTTTCAAAGGCCGAGAGGGAGAGGAAAGAGCTAAGAGAAGAGAACGTCCGCCTGAAAGCAGAGCTGGTGACGCTGAGGAAGCGTTTGGGGGACGATTAGAACTTCTTGGTGCAACTTCATTTTAGCTGTGGTTTTTTGAACGTAGTACTTTATTTTGGATATTCTGTGGTATGCATGACTTGAACCGCTCTTCTCTTTGTAGTTCTTCTTGTTCTTGTGGTCTGGGTATGTTCCTTGTGAGTCGCTTGGCTTTCCTTGAATTAATTAATTCTTCTATGCTATGAATTGGGTCGTCCATTGCGACCTTTGCAGCTCACGAACTGATCAGTTCATCCCGAGCTCTGGAGCTCCTTCGTAGATTGAATAGCTCATCGCGAGCTCTGGATCTTTTTCTAATTAATGAACTGGATAGTTCATCGTGAGCTCTGGGGCTCTTGCTAGTTAATGAACTGGTTAGTTCATCTCGAGCTCAGGGGCGCTTATTAGTTAATGAACTGAATATTTCCTCACGAGTTCTGGAGTGTGATATCATTTATCAACAACTGAATGTTTTTATTTGTCAAATCGGTCGATTACAAGAGAGATTCACTGAAAAAATCTTTTTAGATGCTCTGCATTCCACGAATGTGGCAGCACCTTTCCATCCTCCGTCTGCAACTCGTAGTTGCCAGGCCTGACCATCCTTGTTATAATATAGGGCCCTTCCCAATTGGGTCCTAGCTTCCCATGAGTTGGGTCCTTTCTCATAAGTAGGAGCTTCCTGAGTACTAGGTCCCCGACCTTAAATTCTCTGTGCTTGACCCTGCTGTTATAATACCTTGCTGTTTTCCTCTGGTAGTCTTGAGTGCGACGAAGTGCTATGTCTCTTTTCTCATCCAGGAGGTCGAGGTTCAGTAGGAGAGATTCACCGTTATGATCAGTATTGGAGAACTCGACCCTAGGGGAAGGGAGCCCCACCTCCACTGGTGCCACTACTTCAGTTCCAAAAGCTAGAGAAAAAGGGGTTTCCTGGGTTGCTGACCTGGTGGTGGTCCTGTAGGCCCATAATACTTCAGGGAGGCATTCCACCCACTTTCCTTTCAGGTTTTCTAACTTGGTCTTCAGGGCAGCCTTTAGGGTTCTGATAATGACTTCTGCTTGCCCATTAGACTGGGGATGTGCTGGAGCTGAAAAATAATTCTTTATTCCGAGCTCGGCACAGAACTCCCTGAACTTTGCGTTGTCGAATTGTGTTCCGTTGTCGGATATGATTGCCTTGGGAACTCCGAACCTGTAAATTATGGACTTCCAAACAAAGTTTTGTACCTTTTGCTCGGTTATTGTTGCCAATGCTTCAGCTTCTGCCCATTTAGTGAAGTAGTCCACCCCCACGATAGCGAACTTATACTGTCCTACACCAGTGGGAAGGGGTCCAAGTATATCCAGCCCCCATTGCTGGAATGGCCATGGGCTTACTACTGAAGACAATAGTTCAGGTTGGCAGTGGGAGATGTTGGCGTGTTCTTGGCAAGTCTTGCATCTCTTTACCAATTCTGCGGCATCCTTGAGCATGGTGGGCCAATAGTATCCCTGTCTTAATGCCTTTCCTGCCAAGGCCCGTGCTCTGATGTGATTGTCGCAAATTCCCTCATGCACCTCTCTGAGCATGTAGTTTGCGTCTTTACCCGCCACACACTTAAGAAGAGGTGCTGAAAAGCCTCGTTTGTACAGACTTCCCTGCAATAAAGAAAACCTGGCTGACCTGGTCTTTAGCTTGGAAGCCTCCTTGGGGTCACTAGGCAGAGCCCCATCCTGCAGGTACTCTATGATGGGATCCATCCAATTCGGCTGATCTGAGATGGCAAGTATTTCTTCTTCCTCAATGCTCACCAAAGGCTTTGGTAGGTGCTCTACTGGTATCAGCCTGTCCAGGCTTTCCTGAGAAGCAGTTGCTAGTCTAGCCAAAGAATCTGCCCATGAATTTTTTGATCTAGGCACGTGTCTGACCTTTACCTGCACGAACTTCTTAATCAATTCTTGTACTTTTCTGAGGTAAAGGATCATTTTTTCACCCCTGGCCTCGTATGATTCCTCTATTTGTTTTACAACTAGTTGGGAATCACTGCAGATCTCCAATTGTCCAGCTTCCATAGAGTAAGCCAGGTTAAGCCCGGCTATGACAGCTTCATATTCAGCCTCATTATTTGAAGCCTTAAATCCAAACCTGAGGGCATATTCGACGTCTATTCCGTCCAAAGAGGTCAGGATTAAGCCTGCACCGCTTCCTTGTGCATTAGCTGCTCCATCTACTGAAAGCCTCCACACAGGGAGGTCGGGGACAGATTCTGTGATCTCCGTTGGTGCCGCTGCCGTAAACTCCGCGATGAAATCTGCCAATATCTGCCCTTTGATGGCAGTTCTTGGTTTATACCTGATATCAAACTCACTGAGCTCTATTGCCCATTTCACCAGCCTTCCAGAAGATTCTGATTTATGTAACACTTGTCTCATTGGTTGATCTGTAGGAACTTCAATGGTATGAGCCTGGAAATAGGGCCTAAGCCTCCTAGCTGTTGTGACTAAGGCCAAAACAAGTTTCTCCATCTTTGGGTATCTCTCCTCTGCTCCCCTCAGAGCTCTGCTGTAGTAGTAGACTGGATGTTGAGCTCTGTCTCGCTCCCTAACCAACGCTGCGCTAGTTGAGAAGTTTGAAACAGCTAAGTAGAGGGTCAAGACCTCTCCTTCCAACGGACTTACTAAAACCGGAGGTGAGCTCAGGTATCTCTTCAATGCTTTGAACGCCTCTTCGCACTGCGCATCCCAGTGAAACGCCTTCTTCAAGACGTGAAAGAATGGTTGACACTTATCGCTCGACCTAGACACAAAGCGGCTCAGGGCAGCTATCCTGCCTGTCAAGCGTTGCACCTCCCTGGTGTTGGATGGGGACTACATATCTAGCACTGCTTTAACTTTCTCCGGGTTAGTTTCAATCCCTCTGATGTTAACTATGAAGCCCAGGAACTTCCCCGCTGAGACCCCGAACGCACACTTTGCAGGGTTGAGCTTCATTTTGTACTTCTTGAGGATCTGGAAGGACTCGACTAGGTGCGTAATGTGGAGTTTTGCCTTTAAGGATTTCACCAACATGTCATCGATGTATACTTCCATGGATGTCCCTATCTGTTTTTGGAATATTCGGTTCACCAACCGCTGGTAAGTGACTCCAGCGTTTTTCAGACCAAAGGGCATGACTTGGTAACAATACGTTCCCTGTTCCGTAATAAAAGAGGTCTTCTCCTGGTCATTGGGGTCCATTCTAATTTGATTGTAGCCTGAAAAGGCATCCATGAAGCTGAGGAGCTCGTGGCCTGCAGTGGCATCTACTATGAGGTCGATCCGAGGTAAAAGAAAACTGTCTTTCGGGCATGCTCGATTGAGGTCAGTGAAATCAATGTAGAACCGCCACTTGCCATTGGTCTTTTTGACTAGTACCACATTGGCTAGCCAGACGGGATAGTCCACTTCCTTGATGGCCTTGGCTTGGAGGAGCTTACCGACCTCCACATTGATTGCCTTCTGTCTTTCTGGGGCGAAACTTCTCCTTTTTTGTTTTGTGGGCTTATAGGTGGGATTCACATTCAATTTGTGCGTGATAACCGAAGGGTCGATGCCCTCCATATCCTCCTGTTTTCATGCGAACACGTCAGTGCTTTCCCTCAGGAATTGTATAAGTCGATTCTTAATCTCTTTGCTTAACTTAGATCCGACGTAGACGAGGTGTTCTGGCTCCTCGTTGAGCTGGATAGGTTCGAGTTCTTTTGATGGCGTTGGTCTGGTTTTCAGCTCATCTCTCACATCGAGCTCATCCAGCTGTATGCTTTCCACCTCTTTCCGTTTCATAGAGGCCATGTAACACTCTCTGGCCACGCGCTGATCTCCTCTGACCATTTCGATTCCATTTTCTGTGAGGAATTTCATGACGAGGTGGTATGCCGAGGGGATGGCTCTCATTGCGTTTAAGGAAGGTCTCCCTAACAGCATGTTATATGCTGAGGGAGCGTCAACCACCAAGAATCTTACGGTTGTGGTGGCCTGACAGGGAGGGTCTCCAACGGTGAGTACGAGCTGAATTGACCCTAAGGGCAATACCCTTTCTCTCGAAAATCCTAACAGATGGGCGCTCACTGGCTCCAGTTTTTCCCTTCCTATGTCCATCTTGTCGAATGCAGAAGCGAAGATGATGTCTACTGAGCTCTCATTGTCTATTAGTACTCGATGTACTGTCCTGTTAGCCACAATGGCTCTTACTACCAACGGATCATCGTGGGGATGGTGACAGCCCTCCAAGTCTGAGTCTGAAAATGATATGGTCGTGTCTAGCCGGGGCACTTTGGTTGTAGTGTATACCTCTTATATTTCATCACCTCGGATTCTGCGCAAATGCGCCTTTCTGGCTGCATAGGATTCTCCTCCCCCTGCGAACCCTCCTGATATCACCCTGATTTCACCCATGGGTTGCTGGTGTTGTGCAGGAGCCTGTTGCTGAAGTGGCGGGGTGATATAGGCCGGTTTGGGTATTCTTGAGCCACAAAGCGACATAATTGCCCCCGCTGGATCAAGAACTCTATTTCCCTCTTCAGCTGAATACAATCCTCTGTGTGATGGCCGTGGTCTCTATGAAATTCACAATACTTGGTGGGATCCCTCTTCGCCGGATCTGCCTTCATCCGAGGTGGCCATCTAATGAACTTCTCGTTCTGTACCTCATGCAAGACTTGCGATATAGAGGCTGTAAGGGGGGTCGGCTGTCGAAGTGGGTATCTTGGCTGCAGTTCTGGTTGTGGGGGCCCCAGACGATCTCTTACATTACTTCTCCTCTTTGGGGAACGGTCTTTATCCCTTCTCGGGGACCTGCCCCACTCCTTATCTTTTCGGGGACTTCTCTCCCTCTTCTTTTCTTCCTTTCCTTTCTCTTTCCACGACAAGGAGCTCCCTATCTTTGAGAGGAGTGCCTCTTCCCCATTTATATACTTCTCTGCTTTAGCCAACACCTCGGCCATACTCGCCTGAGGGTTCTTTGATATGGAAAACATTAGATCTTTTGATTGCACCCCGAGCCCTGCAATGAAGGCGGTTAAGGCAAACTTTTCATCAAGGACGTCTACTTTCAAAGATTCTGAGTTGAACCTTTGAACGTATGATCTGAGGTTCTCGTCTGGTCCTTGCTTTATATTCAGGAGATGGTAGCTCGGCTTCCTATAGATTCGAGCTCCTATAAAATGAGACACGAAAGCTATGGAGAGCTCTTTGAAGGATGAGATAGAGGCTGGGGGAAGTCTGTTGAACCATGCCAGGGCTGAGCCTTTCAAGGTGATAGCGAAGGCCCTGCAGCGCACTGGATCCTAGTACCCGTGCAACTCCATCTGATTTTTGTAAATGTTGAGATGATCTACAGGGTCCTTTGTTCCGTCGAAGACTTCTACCTGTGGCATTCTGAACTTTGATGGGAGAGGGAAACGTAGCACTCCCGTGGTGAATGGGGACTCAGTATGCTGCACGTGGGCGTCCGTCATTATCGGAGTCTTGCTTTTTACAGCCTCCTTCATATGGCTGAGCTCTCGCTGGATGCCTCTGAAACGTTGTTCCCAGTATTGCTCCCTTCTTTCCTGCTGATAAGGGAAGAGGTCGTCTCTCTCTCCCTCATCGTCCTGGCTGTTTTCTTCGTTGTGGCCATTCCTAAAGGGGGGGATTCCCCCCATGGCTTGGCTATTTTCGCCCCTTTCATCGGCTTCCCTGAGGGGATCAAGATGTTGTTGCTCCCTCAACGGGGGATTATACTGGCCTTCTTGGGCCCGTTGTGCCTCATGTGGGCGTTGGAGAAGCTTCATGAGTTCCTCGTTCTGTTGCACCAGGCATTCATTGGCTTGGCGAAGAGCCACCAATTCGTCGTTGATGGGGGGATCCCTTACTGGGGGATCTGTCTCCGGGGCATTTTCGTATTGTCTGTCGTTGTCAGCATCACGTTGACCTATGACTCGAGACAGATTTGCTTGACTTCTACTCATATTGCGAGTCGAGACCATCAATCACTGGAAAATCAATTTTTCTTTTTAAAGCAGGAACTGTTCCTTCCCACAGACGGCGCCAAACTGATGGTGCTGCTTCTCGCGGATGAGCAGGGGGTTGTGTAAACCTGTGGTGATCGGGGTGGATCTGAGCTGTATGGCTCTTTGTGATTTACGATAGAATATTCAGGGGGGTCAAAGGGGAGTATGAACAATAAAAAATATAGTGGTTCACCGGCTCTGGAGCTCGGCTAATCCACTCTTCAATGGAGACTCTTGCTCCTTTTTCTTTATTGATCACTTGAGTCCTTCTTCAGTACAATATGAAAGAAATTAGGGTTTTGTCATGGCCCTCTAGCCTGTAGGGTTGCCTCTCGGGTATATCGTTCAGTCCTTTGCAATGAAGGTATAATACAGTATTTATAGTGCAATTCCTATCTTCTAAGGGATCTACACCGAGATCTTTTCTTCATCCGAGGGATCCTTCATGATTTTAGGAGAAAATCTTGGTCGGTTGATATTCTGTGCCTTGATTATAGCTTCCTACCGTTTCTGGGAGTGCTTTCTATTAACCGGTTTTTCACTCCATGTTTCTTCTATCACCTTGTCCGGGGTGAGCTCAGGGTCGGTACTCCTGAGTTCCAGATTTCCTATCCGACCTCCCTTCTGGGTTGACCTCGAGGTCTGAGCTCATGCTTAGAATATTTTCTTGGTATCATCAAGTTTAATCCATAAACTAGGCTCAAGCCTAATCTGAATCTGGGCTCGTCAATAATAATCACAAATGGATTAATGCATGACAAAGATGATACAGTTTACGCGTGTGTGCCTGCAAGCAGCTTAGTAAACACCTCATCGACTTTATATGTCTGGGAAATAAATCGGGAGGGAAAGGCAACAAATAACAAAGTATAAAACAACTTTAATGACTTGTGTATACGCAACTACTCTTGGTAACCCTATGAAGAAAGTTATTTACCCAAAAAAAAACAAATGAAGAAGTTTTATTTATGTTTCCCCTTGCTTCTTACCTAACCAAAATGTGGACCATCGAGCTACCTTATTCCAACAATGAGTGGAAAGACAGGAATGATGCAGCTTCATAAAAAAAATTTGATCAACATTAAGTTCTAATGTTTGACAAGATCTACAACGAATTCAAATATTACAATAAATTAAATTAGTAAATTATATCAATAAATTAAGTCTCAATAGCATTGTTCTTTAACTTATTAGTAGTCAATAATCTTGAAAATAATAATATAAAATAAAATAATAAATGATAAAACTTTACAAATGTCCTTTTATGAATGGATAAAGAAATGATACAAAAAAATTTGAGCAATGCTATTGAGGCATAATTTACTATGACCTTTGGATTGGCTGTGATAGTCAACAAGCATTGGAACTTGGTACATGGACTTAAAAAATTGACTTCATAATTTCAACCATTGATTTCACTGTAGGTCCCGGTATTTATTAGGACCTACTACCTATTCAATGGTTGGGATTATGAAATCAATTTTTAAGTCTACTTTTTAAGTTCATCTAGCATTATTCTGATCCATTGGTTCTACTGCAGTCATATCATTATGTCAACAAATTATCAGTGTTTTAGGTCCAAATAGTATTACTCAAAAAAATTAATTAAAACTCTTAGTCTTAGCCTTCATACTTAGTGTTTCTGCCTCGTGGGCAAGATCACCACAGGATGACCATAGTTTTTATCAGTGTATTAATAGTCTTCTGTTCCTGCCAAACTATGGTCATGATGTGTTAGCAGCTAAGGTGCTGAAGAAAGTGCATGGTATCAAATTTCTGTCCTCACAAGATTGTCGCAATGGATCATCTCATTTTCCCCAACCGCCACACGAATGACTCGACTAGAGGTGCAACTGCTCTGTGATCTCTTATCTTCCATTGATGTCGATATATGGTTTTGCAGCACTGTATCACCATATTCTCCTCTATACTCTCCTAATCTCCGTAGACTCCCTCCATCTTCTCCGTCTTTTTTGGAAGGAGGTTAGATACATTCCAAGGTTTACCGCCAGTCCCTAGACCTTTTCCCTCACTAAACCTTATATATAGCAATAGCATACACACCTAAATAATATTTTTCCCACTACCATACTATACTCATGGCTCCATTACAATATTCTTCATCTCCAGTGATATTTGCGATCCTTACTATTATCCTCTTGTTTGTTTGGCCAACACGTTCAACTTCTAGACACGCTCTCGTCGATCACACAACAGGGAAAACTGGATTTCGGGTCACTCTGAAGCACATTGATTCTGGTAGAAACCTGACGAAGTTCGAGCGTTTACGACGTGCAATGAAGCGTGGGAAGCTCAGGTTGCAAAGGCTGAGTTCAATGGCTTTGGCAGCGTCAGAGACTGATGTTAAATCTCCAGTTCATGCTGGAAATGGTGAATTTCTCATGCAATTATCGATTGGCACACCGCCGGAAACTTATCCGGCTATAATGGACACCGGCAGTGATTTGATTTGGACTCAGTGCAATCCTTGTACACAATGTTTCGACCAGCAAACGCCAATCTTTGATCCAGAGAAATCATCTTCTTTTTTGAAGTTATCGTGCTCTAGTGACCTTTGTGCGGCACTGCCAATTTCAACGTGCGACGATGGGTGTGAATATCTCTATACCTACGGAGACTATTCATCAACGCAAGGTTTTATGGCAACAGAAACCTTTACTTTCGACAAGGTATCGGTTCCAAATATTGGGTTTGGTTGTGGAGAAGATAACGAGGGAAGTGGGTTTACCCAAAGTGCAGGCCTAGTGGGACTAGGGCGTGGACCGTTGTCGCTCGTTTCACAGCTCGAGGAACCCAAATTCTCGTATTGCCTAACTTCTGTTGATGACACAAAAGCTAGTACCCTTTTGATGGGGTCTCTAGCCGGTGTAAACACCGGAGGCAGTGCAATCAAAACCACCTCGTTGATTAAAAACCCTGCACAACCATCTTTTTATTATCTTCCACTTGAAGGGATCACAGTTGGAGACACTCTCTTACCCATCAAGAAATCAACTTTTGCACTCAATGAAGATGGGAGTGGTGGCATGATCATTGACTCTGGTACAACAATTACGTACTTAGAGGAAAGTGCTTTTGGTCTAGTCAAGAAGGCGTTCATTTCTCAGACAAAACTTCCGGTGGACAATTCCGGCTCGGCCGGCCTCGATCTCTGCCTCACTTTGCCATCTGATTCAAACACTGTGGAGGTTCCAAATTTGGTATTCCATTTTGCGGGTGCAGATTTGGATTTGCCAGGGGAGAACTACATGATTGGTGATTCGAGTTTGGGTGTGGTCTGCTTGGCCATGGGAAGTTCAAGTGGGATGTCTGTCTTTGGCAATGTCCAGCAGCAGAATATGTTGGTGCTTCATGATCTTGAGAAGGAGACCATATCATTCATGCCAACACAGTGTGATCAGTATTGAGCTTGTATTATTGATCATCTTTTGTGTGTCTGTTGTATGTGTGTTCGCATTTAGTTTTTTTTCATTTCTTCTTAGTTTCAAAACAATTTGCGTTAGTAAGAATCTAATTTCCACATACACGTATTTGATTAATCATCGGTTAAAAACATCATCATTAGACCACCATAGAGTCTTGACTTTTATCAATTTCTTTCAAGAATATATCACTTAATACTATTTCATGTAGAACAATTATTTACAAGTAGATTCCCAAATTATATAAGATTATAGATTTATTGTAGGATATCAAAAATATCAAGCGCTTAAAATATTCTTACACACAAAAAAATTAATCAAAGATGAAAGAAAATAAATCAAGAAATAAGAAAGGACGAACAAAGACAAAGACAAAACCCAAAAGCTAGTGTTACTGTTCTTGTACATCAAGAAGACAAGAAAAAACCCCAACAAAAGGTTTAAAAAAACCTACAATTAGTAGAACTTTTAATTCCAAAAGATTAGTTTAAGTTTTTGACATATGGATTCCTAAACACTCTATGTGATGCGCCAAATTCGATTATTAAACAATAAAATAAATTTTGATTACATGATTTACCCATTAAACTAGTGTAAATAATTAGGCTAATTTATAATGTAGAATTAATAGGAAGTGGCTATAAGTTAGGTGATTTCTAAATTTATATGTCAAAGAAAAAATAAAAGGTGGGTCAATAGGCTTATTTACAGCCTTTGTTATGCCTCAAGAATTGATGCGCGTGAGCTATAATATACTAGAGCAAATTAATTAAGAAATAAATGACAAATATGTAACTTACAAGCTATACTATTATACAATACATATCAGAAAAATGAATTCGAAAGATAAAGTAAACGACAAAATGAGGCACGGACTAGGTCACTCTCTTAAGACGATTCGCGTCCCTTTGCGAAAGAAACACAATGCAGAAGATAGTAGCACGTCGTCTCCAATATACAACAGCTCAACCTAATTGACTTTAGCTTCACTTAGATCAGCACAATCGAATGAAGAAGAAACTTCACATGACACCTTTCTAAATTACCCAAAAAATAATAGTAGTGAAGAATATAGCAGATATAAAAGTATATATTGTGACACCCCAAAATCCGGGTGCCTTTGATCACGAGTCAACCCACGGAATACCCGAGGACATCGTATAATTCGATATCACGCCATTATGCCCCATTTAACTGGATTCATAATTTAACAAAATTCGGACAGAGTCTTCTTTGTACAGGAAATTCTACCCAAAAACATAACTTGTGCAATATACAATCACATGACCCATCCGAGGTCTAATATACAACACTGACCGTACTCGGCCCATTTATAAGTAAACATTGACCACACCGGATCCATTTATCCAAACTCATATAAAACATGCAATGTTATATTAAAAGTAGTCCATATAAGTTTGATTACAATTCTTTTACATATATTACACGTCCAAAACACAGTTTTAACAAAATTTTTACAAAAACCAAGGTTAAAGGTCACAATTCAGTATCTCTTCACCCTTGAGGCACCAAATGAGAGTCGTTCACCTGTCTGTATCCCGCACCTGAAATATTTTCCTGTATAGAGTGAGCAACGTTCAATAGAGTATCTCCTACAAAGGCCACTCCCCACCCTAGATGCATATGAATGTGCACATGCAACAATTATAAGCAATATTCTTTTAAATCAATAATTAAAATCATGGTAGGAACTTCCATGTTATGCAATGAATTGAGATGAGACTCACTCATGCCACTTCGACCCGAGTCCTCACTAACTCCCTCAACACATAGCAATGCACGTGTTTAATGAATTGGTCAATTGATGAAAATACATCCAATAATTGTTTGATATAAAAGTTGTGTGTTTATAAAACTAAATCATTATTGGATGTTATTCATTGAATGGGTATTTTTATACAAAAAAAAAATCTTGTGTCTTTGTGGGACAACGGATTTTGGAATCACATCGCCAGCTTCGTACGCTTTTTTATACTTTTTGGACTTGCACCGTCGGAGTGTATGAACCGCTCTGCATGTCTTTTTACACTTTTTTGAACTTGCACCGTCAGAGTGTATGAACCAAGTAGTCGGGTCTTGCACCCAAGGGAGAATCTAGCCCTTCTTTCTATGCCCGACACAAGTTTTTCATGCAACCATACAACTCATAGGGAATCTTCGATCCAACCATCCCGAGACCACATATCAATCATCAAGTATGGTGTTTGATCAACCATGCATTCACACATCCACACTCATGACTCATGTCCATGAATGTGATGTCAATATCATGTTCAATATACATTAATGTCAAATGAGCAATTCAACCACATGTCCGCATGTTCTATAGCAATTTATATCTTATGCATATAACTACCAAATTTTGACATAATGTCAACATATCATAAACATATATCAACATTTCATTTCCCATTGTAATTCATATCTTAAACATACGGTTTCTCTTTACCACATCATTCAAGCGTGTTATCACAAATCTCATGCAATTAACACACTTTATTTCATATAAGCATTTTATCAAACACTTTCAAGACACCAAATTATGTAATCACATAACATGCCTAAATTTATCACATAACTCTTAAAAAAATTAGAATATATGATTTTTACATACCAAATTATCAAAACATCCTAAAAATCGTAAATTTACAATTTTTAACTATCAATTAATACTAGAATTGAGTCTACCCATTTTTACTAAACCAACTCTAATAGGAAAGTGTTAAAAACACTCAAACAGCTCACCTATTTGTTATGGACACCATAAGATGTAAATAAACCAAAGTAGAAGGGAACTCTACCTCTTGGAGCGTGAGATGAAGTGGAGAACCTCAAGAACACCAACCCTAAACTCAAAAATCTTGATTTCCCAAAAATTCCTCTTGGAATCTTTGGTGAAATTTTTTGTTCTTAGTACGTATGCGTAGCCTTTGTCGCATAGATAAACTTTAAGTCTTGGCTCGACGGAACTCCAAGAATCGGAGGAAAAAACCTTGGATTTCTCTCTTTCTATTCTCTCTCTTCCTCACACATTTTTTGGCTGAAATTGCAAAGATATTTCTGTTGAAATTTCTCATTTTAACCCCAATTTATATTTTTAAAGATTTAGCCCAAGTCGCGCCTCACTCTCCTCACTTATCCTAATCCGTTTTCGTCCCAAAACGATTTATTTCATATCGGTTTAAGTTCAAATTAGTTTTATTTAAAATTTTATTCAATTCTACATAAATTTTATAAAATTAATATTTGAGGACCTTTGTGAGGCCATCTGCCACCCAGCCGCCTCGAATGACATGCAAAAATTCGACTATCTCGAAATTCGATGAAATTCGACAAGATGACTAGATTTCGCAATACGAATCCAACGAAGAATTCTGTTGCGTCATACGAGGTCTATAGAACACGTATTTTAATTCCACATTACAGTGGTAAAATGACCATTTTACCATTTTTGGAAAAATTTTAAATTTTTTCGGGTTTTACATTTTTCCCCCTTAAAAGAATTTCATCCCTGAAATTCACACACATATACACATACAAACACATGCATATGCAACAGTCATCTAATACTAAATGACTATAAGAATGTAACTCCATCCTCAAATAAGAAAGGATAATTGGTACGCATAGTGTCCTCGTGCTTCCATATCACCTCCTCCACTCCTCGGTGATGTCACAGCACCTTTACTAGCATTACGGTCTTGCCCCACAAAACCTGATCCTGACTATCCATGATATGTACCAGTCCCTCCTCGAAGGTCCCATCCGCATCAACAATCAACTCACCCCAATCCAACACATGTGTCGGATCTGGAGTATACTTCCGGAGCATAGAGGTAAAGCCAACCGGTAAGCAACTGTACCTACCCTTTCGAGTACCTCGAAGGGCCCGATATATCTCGGCAATAGCTTTTCTCGCTTTTCGAACCTAAACACTCCTTTCTTAGGCATCACCTTCAAGAATACATGATCTCCCACCTCAAACTATAGAGGTCGTCACCTTCTGTCGGCGTAGCTCTTGTGCCGACTCTGAGTCGTGAGAAGACGCTTTCGTATCAAGTCTACATTTTTTGAGGTGTCTTTAACCAGTTCTGGACCTGTAGAGGGTCTCTCCCCTACTTCCGTCCAACAAACTGGAGAACGATAAGGCCTCTCATATAGTGCCTCATAGGGTGTCATATGTATGCTCGTCTGAGAATTATTGTTGTAGGCGAACTGTTCTAAGGGTAAATGTTCTTCCCAACTACCCTTGAGTTCTAGGATGCATGCTCGTAGCATGTCCTCTAGTGTCTAGATGGTCCTCTCCGACTGACCGTCCGTCTGAGGATGAAAAACAGTGTTCATCATCAACTGTGTCCCCATGGCTAGCTGAAAACTCTCCCAAAAATAAGTCGTAAACTTAGGATCCCAATCCGATACTATAGATACGGGTACCCCATACAACCGGATAATCTCTCCTATATACAACATATAGAATTCCTCGAGTGTGAAGGTCATCCACACCGCCTAAAAGTGTGCTGACTTGGTAAATTGGTCCACTATCACACACACCACATCATGCCCTCATGATGTTCGTAGCAAGTGAGTCACAAAATTTATCATGACATGCTCCCACTTTCACTCAACTACCTCCAAAGGCTGGAGTAACCTTGCTGATCTCTGGTGCTCAGCCTTCACTTACTGACGTGTGAGACATCTACTAACAAAATCTCCAATATGATTTTTCATCCCATCCCAGTAGTACTGGAGACGAAGATCCTGATACATCTTCATGTCACCGAGTTGTACAGCGAAATGGGAGCAATGGAACTTCCTAAGCATCTCCTCTCTCAACTCCACAGACTGGGGAACCACAATCCTTCCCTATACTGAAGACTACCATCCGAGTGAATGGTCTAACCCTCATCACTTGTCCTTGACCGTACTCGGTCTCTGATAGATAATATCTCCGGGTCCTGCCCTTGGGACTCAATCACGATGTTCAATAGGGAAGGTGTAGCCACCAAACTTCTCAAAGTGCCCTCAGTTTGCCCCATATAGTGTAGCCCAAACTGTCCCACAGTCTCGAGCATCTGCCACTCCTGGGAAATCACACTAGCCAAGACTCCCTGTGACTTCCGACTAAGTGCATCAGCCACCACATTTGCCTTACCGAGATGGTAATGCAAAGTGAAGTCATATTCCTTCAGATACTCCATTCATTTGTGTTTCCTTATGTTGAGGTCCCGCTGTATAAAGATGTACCTCAGACTCTTATGATTCAAAAATACCTCAAACTGCTGACCATATAAATAGTGGCGTCAAGCCTTCAAGACAAAGACAATGGCTACCAACTCCATGTCATGTGTGGGATAATTCTGCTCGTGGTTCTTTAACTTTCGAGAATCATAAGCCATTACCCTCCCTGACTGCATCAAAACGAATCGAAGTCCATCCTTAGAGGCATCACAACAGATTTGTGTACCTCTGTCCCCTTTTTGGGACTATCAGAATAGGAGTTGAAGTAAGCCTCCTCTTCAACTTCTGGAATGCCTTCTCGCACGAACATCCTAGTGACTCTTGACCTCCTTCCAGGTTAATCTCGTCATAGGTGTAGCTAGTCAGGAGAAGTCCTCAATGAACTTCTTTTAATACCCTACCAATCTCAAAAAACTGTGTATCTCAAAAATTGACTTCGGTCTCTTCTAACGCATAACTGCCTCAACCTTCTTCGGGTCCACAGATACACCCAAAACTGACACCACATGCCCCAAAAATTTCACCTCAGTCATCCAAAATTTACACTTGTTAAACTTGACGTACAACTGATGGTCCCTCAAGGTCTGGAGAACAATCCTCAAGTGACCCTCATGCTCCTCCTCAGACTTGGAGTAGATCAAAATGTCGTCAACAAAGTCCATGAAAAACTGATCTAGGTAAGGTTTGAACACCCGATGCATGAGATCCATGAATGCCGCCAGAGCATTCGTCAATCCAAATGACATCACTGTGAACTCAAAAATGCCCATATCGTGTCCCAAATGTTGTCTTAGGGAGAATGCCTCCCTAACCCTCAAGTGATGGTAACCGGTGCAGAGATCTATCTTGGAGTAGACTCGTTCCCCTTTTCAGTTGATCAAACAAATCGTCAATCCTCAGCAAAGGATATTTATTCTTGATAGTAACCCTATTCAACTTCTAGTAGTCTATACATAGCCAAAGGATCTTATCCTTCTTGGCAAACAATACCGGAGTGCCCCAGGGTAAAGTGTTTGATCTAATAAAGCCCCTGTCCAACAATTCTTGTAATTGGACCTTGAGTTCTTGCAACTCAACTGGTGCCATTCTATGCGGAGTCATAGAAATAGGAGATGTACCAGGGTGCAACTCAATAGTAAAGTCTACATCCCTATGTGGAGGTAATCTCGGTAGTTCATCCAAAAAAATATCCTCATACTCACAAACCACCCAAGGTAGACCCAACTCATGTCTTGTCTCGTCCTCTAGGATAAGACTTGCTAGCCAATCCATCAACTGTTCATGCCATCTAGAGTCGTGCATGACTTGGGGTAAAGCATCGTGCTTATCCCCCTAAAACATGAAATAAACACCTTCTGGTGTGTGGGCAGTGACCCTCTTCCGATCACAATCAATGATAACTCCATATGCTGTCAGCCAATCCATATCAAGATAACATTGAACTCCGACATGTCCATGACCCTAAGGTCCACGATGAGTAGAATCTCCGAGATCTCTAACTCACAACCTTGACATATCTAATCAATGCTTACCCTAACTCCTAGGGGAGAACTCACATGCAATGACTCTTCCAAGGTTTCAACCTCTAAGCTCAAATCTTTCACACATGATGCAAGAATATAAAAATCAGATGCACCAGAGTCAAATAACACTCTTGCCCATAAGCGAGTGAGTAAAAATGCACCCTAGATAACCAATTGATCTGCTGGCTTTGTGAGATCCTGGTATCCCACATCGGTTATGGAGAGAAAAGTTGCTGAGTTTATAAGTAAGTCTCTCACCTTACATGACATAAAGGTCTTTTTTCAGGGGTATTGGGAGAAACCGTGAGGGGCAGTGGGCTTAAAGTGAACAATATTATGCCACGTGGAGGGTAGTGTGTTACAAAATCGTATCAGAGCCGACTCTTACCTGAATCGAGTGTGGGGCCCTACCGTACTTCCGTGTAGTGGGCGGGAAGGTAGCTGGCAAACTGCTGCACAAGGACGTGCTGCCCCGGGGGTGAATTGTGAGATCTTGGTGTCTCACATCAGTTAGGGAGAGAAAAGTTACTGGGTTTATAAGTAAGCCCCTCACCTTACATAACATAAAGGTCTTTTCCCAAGGGTATTAGGAGAAACAAAACCGTGAGGACAAGTGGGCTCAAAGCGGACAATACTATGTCATGTGGAGGTGGGGTGTTACAAGCTTAGTCTGAGGAGTGATGGTGTAGACATGCCACAGGGTCCTTGAAGTCCCAGCTTATGAGTCCTGGCCTCGACCTCGACCCCGACCCATGCCCTGGCCCATCTGACCTGATTGTGGGATCCCTACACGTGAAGTAGTAAGGCCCTGTGCGACACCCTGAAACTGGTATTGACTTCCCTGGCCTATAGTGCGGTAGGGAGGAGCAAAGTATGTTTGTGGCTGTCCCACTGACGACTGAGACTGAGATGTCCCATAGCTTTGGGATCCTTGCCTCTGAGGGCAATCTCGCTTCATGTGACCTAGCTGGTGGCAATAGAAACAAGTTCGTAAGCCTGCCTAGTTGGAAGCCCTGAAGTGTCTCCTGCCTTGGGAGGATTGACCTTGACATTGGCCTTGGCCTTGGCATTGATTGCCACGGCCCTGTCCGAGCTATCCATGCGAAGTGAAGGTCTTTTACTGCTTTCCCAAGCTAGAAGAAAATGATTGGTCCTCCTTCTTCTTATCCTTAATACCTGCTTCTCAGATGTTCCGGGTGTCATCTGCCTCGACCATCGAGTCCAAGTCTTGCAAGCAAAGTCCCATAATTTTACCCTAGATGGATAATTTTAAGTCATCCTCAAACTTCCTCACCTTGGCTATGTCTATAGCCACATAATCATTAGGAAAACGAGTTAATTCCATGAACTTAGCCAGGTATTCTACTACTGCCATAGTTCCTTGCCTCAAATTTAGGAACTCCCGAGCCTTAGCTTGTCGGACAGACGTCAAAAAATATTTGCCCATGAAGAGCTCTCGGAACTCTCCCCATGTCGTCGCCTCCAAGTTCTTGGAGTCCTTCACCCAATCCCACCACAATTGGGATTCTCCCTATAGTTGGAATGTAGCTAGTGTTATCTTAGTGGCATCGAAGGTGATCTCCATAGCCCTTAAGATCTTGTTAACTTGCTAGAACCAATAGTTAGCCATCATCGGATCCACCCCTCCCATGAAAGTTGGAGGCTGGTGTGCCTTAAACTTCTAGAGATGACTTGAGCCTCCTTGGCCCACAGTTGCACTAGCCTGTGTGATGGTGGCAGTCGTAGCACTAGCTTGTGTAATGATAGCAGCCGCAGTACCAATAGCCTCTATAAGGCTTGTTAGTCAAAGGTCGGCGGTGGTTGGTTGTTTTCCGCCGACCGCCTCGGCGTTCTCTTCCTCGATTAGCCATCTACACACAGATAAGATAGCATAGCGCCTCACATAGTGTCCCAAGATAGGGATAAAAAATAGAAACGTTGAGAATTCTCTCATTGTCTCACTAGTAATGCGTATGCCACCTACTAGTAGACTTTTGCACCCTGAACCAACTCGTTCATCCTTTTCCAAAACTCAAGGTTATATTTTCTAGCCCTAGTGTTTTTCTTTTCCATATATATTTTACTATGCATATAGTTCACATAACACATATCACATAACATGTAGCAAGTAAGCATATAATATGAAATGCACAATGAATGCAATAGTCTAGACCCATGCCCATCAAGCCCTACGTAAATCGTATACCTAAGCTCTAAATCAAGTTGTGACAACCCAAAATGTGGGGGTCCATTAATCACCCGTCAACTCGCAGAATACCCGTGGATATAGTATAATTCAATATCACGCCATTATGCCCCATTTATCAGGATCCACAATTTAACGAATTCGGGCAGAGTCTCCTTTGTACAGGAAGCTCTACCCAAAAACACACCCTGTGCAATATACAATCACATGACCCAAACGAGGTCTAATATACAACATTGACCGCACTGGGTCATTTATCAGTAAACATTGATCACACCGAGTTCATTTATCCATACTCATATAAAACATGCAATGTTATATTAAAAGTAGTCCATATAAGTTTGATTACAACTCTTTTACATATATTACATGCCTAACACATAGTTTTAACAAAAGTTTTACAAAAACCAAGGTTAATGGCCACAATTCGGCCTCTCTTCACCCTTGAGGCTCCAAATGAGAGTCGTCCACATGTGTGTATCCCGCACCTGAAATATTTTTCCGTATAGAGTGAGCAACGCTCAATAGAATATCTCCTATAGAGGCTACTCCCCACCCTAGATGCATATGAATGTGCACATACAACAATTATAAGCAATATTCTTTTCAATCAAGAATTGCAATCATAGAAGGAACTTCCATGTCATACTATGAATTGAGATGAGACTCACCCATGCAACTTCGACTCGAGTCCTCACCAACTCCCTCAACACAATGCAATGTGTGTATTTAATGAATCCGTCAATTGACGAAAATACATTCAACGATTGTTTGATATAAAAGTTGTGTATTTATAAAACCAAATAATTGTTGGATGTTATTCGTTGAATGGTATATTTATAAAATAAAATCTTGTGTCTTTGTGGGGCAACGAATTTTGGAATCACAACTTCGGCTCCGTATGCCTTTTTACACTTTTGACTTGCACCGTCGGAGTGTATGAACTAAGTAGTCGCGTCTTGTACCCGAGGGAGAATCTAGCCCTTCTTGCTATACTCGATACAAGTTTTTTATGCAGCCATGTGACTCATAGGGGATCTTCGATCCAACCTTTCCGAGACCACATATCAACCACCATGTATGGTATTTGATCAACCATGCATTCACACACCCACACTCATGACTCATGACCATGAATGTGATGTTAATATTATGTCCAATATACATTAATGTCAAATGAGCAATTCAACCACATGTCAACATATTCTATGGAAATTTATATCGTATATATATAACTACCAAACTTTGTCATAATGTCAACATATCATAAACATATATCAATATTCTATTTCCCATTGTAATTCATATCTTAAACGTATGGTTTCTCTTTACCACATCATTCAAGCATGTTATCACAATTCTCATGCAAACAACACACTTTATTTCATATAGACATTTTATCAAACACCTTCAAGGCACCAAATTATGTCATCACATAACATGCCTAAATTTATAACATAACTTTTTAAAAAATCAGAATATATGATTTTTACATACCTAATTATCAAAACATCCTAAAAATCACAAACTAGCAATTTCTAACTATCAATTCAGACTAGAATTGAGCCTTCCCATTTTCATTAAACCAACTCTAATAGGTAATTGTTAAAAACACTCAAAACAACTCACCCATTTCCTATGAGCACCATAGGATGTAAATAAACCAAAGTTGGAGGGAACCCTACCTCTTGGAGAGAGAGATAAAGTGGAGAACCTCAAGAGCACCAACCCCAAACCCAAAAATCTTGATTTCTCAAAAGTTCCTCTTTGGATATTTGGTGAAATCTTTCCTTCTTGGTACGTACACGTAGCCCTTGTCGCGTAGATGAACTTTAAGTCTTGGCTCGATGGATTCCAACCGACGAAACTCCAAGAGCCATAGGAAAAAGACTTGGATTTCTCTCTTTCTCTTCTCTTCTCTCTCTTTCTCACACATTTTTGGCTGAAGTTGCAGAGATATTTCCTCATTTTAACCCCTATTTATATTTTTAAAGACTTGGCCTGAGTCGCGCCACACGCCCTCACTTATCCAGGTCCGTTTTAGCCCCGAAATGATTTATTTCATCCCGGTTTAAGTTTAAATTAATTTTATTTTAATTTTTATCCAATTATATATAAAATTTATAAAATTTATAATTTGAGACCTTTGTGAGGTCATCCGCCACCCTGCTGCTCGAACGACGTGCAAAAATTTGACAATCTCAGAATTCGACGAAATTCGACAAAGTGACTAGATTTTGCGATATGAATCCAACAGCGAAGTTTGTTGTGTCATACGAGGTCTATAGAAGACGTATTTTAATTCCACATTATAGTAACAAAATGACCCTTTTGCCCTTTTTAAAAAAAATTAAATTTTTTTGGGTTTTACAAATATTTCTATTTTGAAATATCTAAACATATATAGAGGAAAAACATGAATTTTGATATTCTGTAACTACTTTCATATTTAATCAGATTATAATTGTTAGAATTTAATTCAAAAAGACTGTTAAAAAACTAGCCATTAGACTTTAACGTTGCGTTTGGTTTGTGGTATTAGACCAAGGGAATGGAATGAGTATTACTTAGTAATGAACATTCCTTTGTTTTGTTTGTGGTAATCAAAATTCATTCACATTCCCTTTCATTCCAAAGGAATAACTAATCCAACAAAAAATGGGACTACCCATTACCAATTAAAACATGAAATTTCCCATTCCCACTGACTCAATAATGAAGCCAATTTTATAACCACGAAACCCTACTCTTCCCGATCCCATAGTGTCGTCAACTTGCACCTCCGTCCCCAAATCTCTCTTTTCTCCTCCACTCCTCTGCCCATCTCTCAACTCTTCTCTTCTTTCATCCCCTCTTACATACTCTTGCTTACTTCTCATCGATTTTTGAAGCAAGGGGCAAAATTGACAACATAGACCATCCTAGACTCGACGAGAACTAACTTTGACCACTAATCTCAACTTATGCCTTACTCATAGTCAATAATTGCATGTCTATGAGTATCTTTTATTAGTTAAAGTATGATATGGTATGCTGGGATTTAGATAATGTTTTTGGCATTCTGGTGAAATTTCTATGCGTTCTTGTTGTCTTGATCAATGGGTAATTGTTGTGTGTATACAGTTGCATTAGTTTTTTGAGCTTATACAGTTGACTATTCTTGGAAATCTATTGGGCAACGAAGCTAAATTAGTGGACTCGATAATGTCCGAAACTTGTTCAATGATAGTCCTAAATGAAAAAAGTTAAGTATCTAGCTAAATTAGTGGACTAATATGATGTGAGTACAATTCTTAAAATGTTAGAAGTTGAGTATCTAGCTGCAAAGGGAAAGATTATGACCTTGTTGTTGACCAATTGTATCACCAGTCCTAAATCCAGTGATAGTAGGCAGGGACAACTGCTGTTAAGAAGGCATCTAACATGGCCTAAGTCAAGGATCAAGTTGATTCTATAAAATTGGAAGGTGTGCATTTCTCTACTCTTCTTTAGATTGAAATTATTTGCTGAAAGAATTGCACTTATTTGGTTATTTGTTCGCTTATAATTAATTTATGTATTGCTGGCAGAACATATATCAGACAATTTCGGGGGTAATAAACCTAAATCCTCAAAGGATGAGGGACCGTCTTGATAGAGTTATGTGATTATAATCCCAAAAGACATGAATTTGATCTTGAATGTGATAATGATGCTGAGCAGTTGCTAGATGATATGGAATTCAAGGACACTAAAATAGAGGAGGAACGAGAACTGAAGTTACGGGTGCTCCGTATCTATTCAAAGAGGTTTGAATGTTCTGCATGTTGGATTCTTCTTGTTCAAAAATGTTTCTTGGACTATCTTTTTTCTATCTCCAACAAACAGACTAAGGGCTATCTTCACTCCGAAATAAAATTGTGGGAAGTTCCAATGTGTCATGTTGACAGTATCGAATGGTTATAAATAGAATAGGCTTTCTTCTTGTCATGATTTGTTTCATTAGAGAACCCCTATCTTAATTGATATTTTGTTTGGTAGGGTTTTTTTTTTGGGTCCCATGTTGTAATGCATTATGAGTAATTTGGGGCTTGTATGAACTTATCGCTTGGAATGGATGTTTATTCTCACTTTTCGGTCTATTTGGTTGCTGAGAAATCAGGGGACAGGAAAAAAATAAAATTTTGGACTAAATACAGGTATTTGCTCAATTAAAGATGTATTTTCAATTTAGGTATTTGGTAATGCATTTTCAATAACAAAGTGCTTTACTGCATGACTGGCAGGATAAATCCAATTCCCCTCAACAATTGTCTCAGCAAAGCTAATTCTTTGTTTACTCATTTTTTGATGTGTCTACACAGTAATTAAATTATGCCCATATGGTCCATAGGGCATATCAAGCCTTTTTCAAATTAAGGGCAAAGGATTGCTTTCTTGTCATATTGATAAAAAGGATGTGGCTTGGGATCAGTCAACTGTGTATGTGGTGGGTGACCAACTGATCGTTTTGGACATGGCTTCCGATGGGAACAAAGTACCACACCTTCCAGAGGAGAAAGAAGAGGCTGCAGGTGCTTGGTTTTTTATGATAAGGGATGATGGAGGTAGTTTTGTTGTTTACTGGGTCTAGATCGACTGCAGTCCTGGGAGTGTTTTATGAGGCTGTTGTGCTGTTACTTGTTGTGTTAATGTGTGCCTATGTTGTTGAATTGCTTGCTTTACTGTGATGTGACTGGTTTTAAAGGGGAGAAGAGGCTGCTGTCATGGGTGAAATGAAGGTGCTTTTGGAGCATTTTGAAGGATTGAAGTCTTTTAGTTGTATTGAATGTGTTTAAAATTCTTGTAATTCTTTCATTCTTGTAATTTCTTGATTCAATCAACAAAATTTTCCTTTTCTTAAAAAAAAAGCATAGTTTTTTATTTTGATTTCTTTTTGTGAACCTATTTTTGAAGGAATTTGTTTTCGAATTTTTTAAAATTTATAGGGGTTTAATTTTTTTTCAATGGATTTTCATTTTTTCTAATTATAATTTTTTTTCACAACTTTTAAAGGCAATCACAATCATAAAAAAAATATTATTAATTATTTTTAGTCACTATAGATATTTTGGTTAAAGTTGATTCCATTCCAATGAAAAAATTGTTTTATCCAAACATAAGAATGGAATGAACATTCCATTCTAACACTTAATCCTATTAAAATGGTAATGTGCATTCTATTTCATTCTCAAGTCCATTTCATTCCCAAACTCATTGCATTCCTACTAAAAAGAATTACCGTGTACCAAACGCAGCGCAAGTATTAGAAACTGACTTCTTTTTTTTTTAATGAGGAAGTTATTATAAAAAATAATAAAATAAAATAATTAAAATTATTTTTGATATCACTTGTTATCCACCGCCTAGGCATGGATTAGGTCCTGTAGTGTGTTTTATAAGTTTTAGAAATTAGCATCTTCTCCCATGGTCCCATTCATGTGCGCGTGAGAATCTTAAGATTTAACTTAACTTAAGGTTTCCACACAAAATAATCATTTTATTAAAATACTCTAACAATACATTATATACATATAATATTTTAAGGTTTGGTTGTCAAGGTGGGCTGCGGCTATATTCGAGTGAACCACTGGTGAATGAGGGTAATAGATAAGAATTTCTTAAACTCGGGGAAAGAGAGAGTTCCTACATCGGTTCTCTTTTCAGTGACAACTATTCTTAGCTAGTAAAAAGTGTGTGAATGAGTGAATCAAAGACGTTCAACTGACGTCCGTATTCTACTTGACGGCAAAATCAAGGCTGAACTGTGTCCTAAGGTAAAAATTAAAAAAGCTTGCAGTGTTGCTTTGGACATGAAATATTTTATATTTATCGATGGCTAATTAGGTAAGTGGTTTATTTTAAAATATGTATTCGTGTTTTAATGTCTATGCAAATAGTTCGTTTTGTTGTTATGGTCATTGTATTCTAATCAATTGTTTAATCGTTGTTGTTTCGGTATTCCTTGTGGTTTTGATTGATGTATCGTGCTATGAGTTGTGCTAAAAATATTTTTATTAATGAAGTGTTTTAGAACCTATCCGCAAATGCGACAAGTGCACTCGGTGGCATGATTATTGTAATTAGATATAAGTGTGTCAAACGTGTCGAGTTTGGTCATTTCGTAACGGGTTGATTTCAAGTTTGTGCCGAAATCCCAAAACCTAAACTTGACATGTTTAATAATCATGTCAAGATGTGTAAACACTAACCTGACTTGGTCATTAAAAGGATTAACCGAACCCGACCTATTTAACACGTTTAATAACATGTTTTTTTTGTTAACACACATAACATGATCTGTTTAACACACATAACACAGATTTGTTTAACACACATAACATATTTCTACACTATTTATTACCATTAAATACATCATTCAATCGTTCATACAAAATTTTAAGTAATTTTTTCACAAATAATATTTCACATCTCATCAATGAAATTAACTAAAATGCATTCAAGTTTCAACCCAAAAATTAAAGCAAAAACTATACTAATGTACTGTTATAATAATGTCAATTACCATAGTAGAAGCAAGGAATAATAAGTAATAATATTAAGATAATATCAGTTATACATAATAAGCACACTATACTGTTATAAACGGGTCTACAATGGGTTAGGTCGAGTTCATGTTTGAATCATGTTAAGTCGTTTAAAATATACAGGTTAATCAAGTCAAAATCAGGTTGACCAAAATCGGGTTGACGTGATTTTGACATGAACCCGACATAATTTTTCTCGTATTTAAGCGTGTTAACCCGTTTTAATCCATTGGCTCATTTAATTTAATGTCCAACCCATTCATTTTGTGTTCGGTTCATTTCGGTTCATGTTGTGTTAACATATTGTGTCGAAGATTAACAACCCTATGGAGATGTGATGGCCTAGAGAGGTTGTGTGACAGTGGATACACGAAGTGACGCCTAGCATTTTGTCGAGACGAACCGAGTATGAAGCCAAGGGCAAATCAAAAGATTGGATTTTTTGAGTTTTATGTGATGGGTTAAATGTATTTATTTTTGAAAAATTATTTTAATTCATGTTTCTGTGATTGATTGTTGGGTGTTGTTCGATTATCGTTTGACCTTTGATTCTTTATGGTTTGTTTTAAATTTGGAAAATTATGAGCACGTACATTTTAAACTACTTAATTGTGAAAAAATACATTGACTAAAATTTTTTGTAGATAACTACATTTGACATGAAATAAATTGTAGTTAAGTACTCATTGCCAGATTCTCAAATATTTTCATCACTAGAATACCCTTTTTCTTATTTGAAGGCCTGGTAGTTTGTGTCACGCCTCGAATTTCCATAAACTCGGGGAGTGAGGGAAAAAGAATAAGAAAAGTAAATAAAAGGTTATTAGGTTGGATAAATTGGTTTTTCATTCATTTCTCACGTTTTCCCAAAGTTTTTCAAGTCATTTTTCTTCCATTCTTAACCTATTCTTTCAAGGTTTCTAAACCCCTCCCTTGATATCTTTCCCACCTATTTGAAAGGTGTTTTTCACACTTAACACATCTTTTAATTTTTCATAAAATTTTGACATAACCTCCTTTGTTTTCCAAGCCCTTTTCCCACCTAATATTCACAATATTTCATAAGCTATCACAATCCACCCTCACTCGGTGGCCACAACCCATGTAAATTAAACATACACCCCTTATTCTCAACATATACATATAATTGTCCTAATATACACATATAATGTTCATTAAATAAAAACATCCCAAATGTCAATTGGTTTTACACTCTTACACTTTAAAATGACCCAAGATATATAATCCATTACTTTTCCAAATTAAAATACAAGTCATTTGGGCTTATGTCCATACATACAAAATATGTCCCAAGGGCCAAATATTCATTCAAGCCCCTTTTCTCTCCTTCCTTTAAGACTTCCTCAAGTCTCAAGTACCGGGAGTCTCATCTGTAATATCCCACAAATGGGTTAGCTCAACTGCTGGTATGACAAAATACTAATACTAGGAACAAATTTAAGGCGTGACATGTGCAAGTGTACATTTTAAAAGCTACAACCCCGTAATCCCTCAATGGTATGCAATGTCGATATGCATGACACACCCATGCAACTTTATGCCACCCATGTCTGGCTTCACGGTCCGCCCCCGTCAGCCCACAAGTATTGTCATTGGCCAGATTTTGGGGTTTTCACCACAGGATCTACACCCTCATAATGTATAGCACCAAGTGCTCAACCCACACTATGTTACAAGAATTCATGTATGTCAAGATGCCTTGATTTTTCTCAATGTAAATTGTATGAAACATTTCATCAAACACCTTGTCTACATGAATGTAAAACATCATTCAATGGATTAAACATATGATTAAGCTTCATATTAATTGCTTTCACAATTTCTCAAAGAAACTACAAATATACAAACTACCAATTCATCATAACTCTCAAACCACAAGAGTTTCTCTGCATGAACATAAGGTATAATATAGTAATCCAACACAAACAATATACACCTTTACCAAAACAACAAATTGTCAAAAAACCCAAAAGTACTTAAACCACTAATTCTAATTTTTCAAATAAACTACCAACTAAATAATTTTTTAACATCAAGTAAACACCTAAATCATTCAATCAACACATAAAAAGGCAAGAAAACTTAAATCTATTCCCAACTTAGTAAAATATTATACCTAGAATGATTTTTTTCAAACCAATGAAGTTGTGTTCGCTTTATAGCCGATCTGATCGGTGAGAATATAGCTCTTTTTGAGAGGAACAACTTCTTAGAAAGAAGTCTTGTAAAAAGCTTGGCCTAGGAATGAGTTTTGGTGGCTTGAGCCTGAAGAACCTAGGATTTTTCTTTCATTTTCTTCCAAAAGCATGTACTGACCTTTCCCAGTTGAAAAAATGATTTTTTTTACACAAAAAGGTCTGTATTTATAGCGGTGGGCAAAGGTGCAAAATGACCCCTTTGTCCTTGATGAATTCGGGACCCCGTTACACTACAACTCGTCCCGAAACGCCTCAATTCGACATTCTATTTTAACTAAAGTTCTTAAAATTATTTAAAATAAAAATTTTCAAAAATTTATATTTTCGCTAGTGGACGGGTTTGGCCGGTCCCCACCTAGGCCAACCGAGATGTCCTTTTCGTCCAATTTTTAAAACTGTTTTCGATTAGGCTCAAATTCATACAGTAAGTGTATTTTAATATTCTTAACATGTTTATCTTCTATGACATACTTAAATTATGCTCCTAAACATGACTTATGCTTAAATGATGCATATGTAATGCACTACCGACAAATAATACATGAATAGTGCCCTACCAGAAAAACAAAGAAATTTATCATCATTTTTCAGATCTCTACAGTTTGGCAGTCCTAGTTTTTTATGGGATTTGAGTTATTATATTGATGGCTTCATAGTTTAAGGGATTGAAAATATTTGAAATTCAAAATTATACCACAAGAAATATACCTTAACAACTTGGCCTAAATTTTTAAATTCATTTTTTTATATTATTTATATATGCAACTCAAATTATATATTGTTAAAGATCAAATGATAGTCGTTAAAAAGCAATCAAAAAAATAGTAAAAAGTGAACCTTTAGATGGTGCTAAGTCATCTACTTCCCATGACCAAGGAATTCAGCTTCAAATTTTCAGTAGCTTCACATAACTTTTCTCTGGTATCTCCTGAGTATAGTTTTGTGACAATGATTTTCTACAAAGACACAGTTTTGTCTCTCATTAAATGAAGTCATTGTGAATTTCAATTCTAAGACATTAGCTTCACATAAATTCTCTCTGGTATCTCCCTAGTGTATGTTGTTTGTGTCATGTGTTGTTGGATATGAGTTGGGAGGGGGGATGCGCACAAGGGGAGAGTTGGGGTTGTGTCTGTGAAAGAGAGAGAGAGAAGAAGATAAGAGGGATATCTGAGAGAAGATGAAGGATGTGGAGTGGTGGTTGTTGTTACGGCTGTGACCTGGTGGCTGTGGTGATGTTGTTGGTACTAGTGAGAGAGAGAGAGAGAAAGGAGGAGGAAAAGAAAAGAAAAAAATGGAGAACTCATGCGACACCAAAATGTAAACATTAAAAAAGATGGAATTTAAAATGAAAATTTAATTGAAAAATGATGCATAAGCCAAATATAAAAAAATTTGGCTATAAAGTATTTGTTGTACATGTCAAAATGTTACATGTCAACTTGATACTTCTTTTTATTTTTAAATATTTTTTTCTATTTCTCTTCAAAAAATCAAAAACAAACACCAACCCAAAGTCATTGTCGTGTAACAACTCATCATGTAACCCACTTCAAACCACTACCTCGAAATGCATATACTATTTTGTTCGCCTATGTTCCAAATGATAAAAGATGAATCAAGACAATAATCCAAACGAGAGAATAAAATGTCACCAGAAAAGCAATAACTTACAATAGCAAATTACTCCAATGGTTAAATTAAAGTTGCAAAAATATCTTGCCACACTCTATAACTTGGCCTTTTCCTTTATTATTTCTCCTCTGCTTAGACAAAATGTAACGCTTGTTCAAAAATAAAAAAGTATAATGGCAACTAAAAAGGTGCAATAGAACTTAAAAAAATATAATTAAACCCAAACAGGTCAACTCGAGTATCTTGTTCTCAAGTTCTGCATGGTATTGAAAAGAATAAATCAAAAGCAAGAAATCTAATAATGCTCTAATTTCTATTTATGTAAGAAATCACTGAATGAGAAAAGAATAAAACTGTTCATTCACATTCCTAAGTATCTTGTTCTCAAGTTCTACATGGTATGGAAAAGAATAAATTAAAATTCAAAAATCTAATAATGCTCTGAATAATAATTCACTGAATAAAGGACCCAAATTAAATCGTAAAGAGCTGAAAGAAAATCAAAAGAGGTAACCACAACTTTTCTCAAATACGATTCAATTACTGAAGCACTGTTGAAATACAATCAAACATGCTTATTGCCAAAGCTAAGTTATCAAAGTTCCACGCTAGAGTATTTTGCCAAAACATTCTTAGCATAATGAAAATGCACCAACTGAAGTTATAAAAAAACTTAAAATACAAATACTTTGCAGTTATGTGGAATAATGAAATACTAATGAATGAAAAACTATCTCATAATGCAAATGAAAACAGTGAAAAAAGAAACATAATGAACATAGCATGTAAATTAATACAATACCTCCTATGTGCAGTTTCTGGTTTATGAAGCCAAAGTCTCGAATCTGTTACCACCAACAATACAAGAGAAGTCAACATATTTTAATCAACACCAAACATATGGTGATCAATTCAAAGTGAATAAATACAACCAAGTTCTATCAATTCATAAAATAGGAAATAAGTATTCTAGGATAATGACAAATACAACAAGCATAAAACCCATAGTCCATAAGATTGATCAAACATAGTGTATTCACCAAAAAAAGTTACCAATGAGAAAGCTAGTTTTTTTTGTTAGTAATTACAAACCATAATTTAATTTACAAAGTACCACCAACCTTTGTATTAATTTTCAATTTCACCAAACATTTCAGTCCAACAATTTAAGCACAAACATTAGCCTACATTCACACATAGGTAAATGTGCATATAAAGACATAATTATTTAAGAGAGGGGGCCAGTGCATATAAAGACAGTAGCCTACATTCACACATAAGTAAACTAGTGGGTAATTCATTGCTTGAGTTACTAATACTAATATTCTAATTTATAAAACGAAGCGCATAGCCCAAACCACAGATGCACATAGAGAGACATAGAGAACCAAAGCACCCCAACAATAAACCATGTAAGCTCATATAAACAAAGTGTGCCAAAAAAAACTACATTGTATTAACAGTACCCAAAAGTATTCATTTCATTTCTTCACCATTCCCATATTTTCTTGGCTTCTCAATCTTGCTCCAAGTGCCAAGTCATAACGCACAAATCAAAACCAATCTTATATATTTCATCCTCAGTATTCACACCAAAATTTAGCAAGAAACCATTTTCCAGATTCCTAACTATCATACAACATCCACAAAGTTCACTCTCTATCAAGTACTTGAGATAGGCAAAATGAATCATTGGATCTGCAGAGGTTAAACACAAAAAAGAAATTCAAATATAATCCATACCCAACACATAATTTTTAAACTCAGTCAATACAACTCGATTTATTGTGCGGGTGTTGTGTTGGCCTATCTATGTCTGTTGCTTGTTGTGTTGTTTGTGCTTGGGAGTGTGTTTTGTCAAACACATGCTGGGCAATGTGTGTTTGTTAAGTTTATGTGTTGTGTGCTTGTTACCTGGTGTTTGTTTGGAGCTTGTGTATGTTGTGTGCTCGTGATGGGTGTGAGATGTGAGTGTTATGTGTGTGTTTTCTGTGTGGAGGTCGGAGAGAAATAAACACCTTGGAGAAGCTATGAGAATTGGGCGGTGTGGTGGCGATAGTAGAGGTGGCACTGTGGAGTCGAGAGATAGAGAGAGAGAGAACATGAGTGTAGGAAAAGTAGGCACAGACTTTATCCAAGCCACCGAGCACCAGCCAAAACTTGTCGTTGTTGAAGCAAACGACATTCCACTGATCGATCTCTCCATTCAAAACTACTCCAACTCGCCGCACTTGCAGACGACTTTCCTTGCTGGAGACCCCTAACGACTCTCTTCTCTCTCTTTCCTATGCCTCTCTCTATCCCCCTCCCCTCATAAATAAATGTAACACTCCAAAATACACCCTGGACGACACTACATTCTATAACCATTCATACCATGAGAGCACTAAGATAAACCATCAATAAAGAAGACTTCATATCAATGATTCATAATATTTACATCAATATCCCAAAAGAATATGCCATCTTTGGCCTTTACATTCCCAATGAAAATTTACTATTATAGCGCAGCGGAAATTACAAAAAAAACTAGACTACACAATGTCCAAAAGAATTTTCTAGTCTAGTACAAAAGAAACCACGATTCTAAATATCCACCTCGGGATCTAGGTTCCCCTCGAGTGGAGCCTCCCAATGTCCCGGCTCGTCGATGCCGAGATCCTCCTCTAGCACTAAATCTGAAAAATGTAATTGTAGGGGATGAGCACGAAGCTCTGTAGCAAAATCTTCCCAAACTCAAACAAGGTTTGTAAAAACATATAAAATGGGTGGTCTCATTTCACAAATAGCATACATAATGTTTGAAGTAAAACAAGGACATTTAATAACGGATCTCAAGTTTAAATAACAATACTAATAGAAATATACCATAACAACCAATTCCCATAAACATCCATTTCAAAAAATATCACTATTTTCCAACACATGATATACTATTGTTCTCTTAGGAATGAGCATCCTTAAAAGGAACCTCTCATCCTCAAGGTTTGAGTTATTCAAGCATCCTTACAAGAAACCTCTTGATAATGTCACAAATTGTCTTCTCTTGGCATGAGCATCCTTACAAGGAACCTCTCACCCTCAAGGTTTGAGTTATTCAAGCATCCTTACAAGGAACCTCTTGATAAGGTCACAAATTGTCCTCTCTTGGCATGAGCATCCTTACAAGGAACCTCTTGATAATGTGACAAATTGTCCTCTCTTGGCATGAGCATCCTTACAAGGAACCTCTGACCCTCAAGGTTTGAGTTATTCAAGCATCCTTACAAGGAACCTCTTGATAATGTTACAAATTGTCCTCTCTTGGCATGAGTATCCTTACAAGGAACCTCTCACCCTCAAGGTTTGAGTTATTCAAGCATCCTTACAAGGAACCTCTTGATAATGTCACCAATTGTCCTCTCTTGGCATGAGCATCCTTACAAGGAACCTCTCACCCTCAAGGTTTATCCAAATAACCACACAAGCAATACATTATCCAATATGTTCTCAAATGCCGAACAATTTCACAAGTCTCCAATTTATAAGCCAAATTCCCAAATTTATCATGTAACAATTTCAATAACTAAGTATGTAAAATACAAGAGATCACAACAACATCATTTTATTTTTCAATATGAAACACTAA
>CM042190.1:6246402-6287864 GCA_023539305.1 Ilex asprella | reverse complement strand
AAATTACATTTTTCAGATGTGGTGCTAGAGGAGGATCTCGGCATCGAAGAGCCGGGGCATTGGGAGGCTCCCCTCGAGGAGAACATAGATCCCGATGTGGACATGTAGAGCAGTAGCTGCTTTTGTACTAGACTAGGACATCCTTTGAAATATTGTGTAGTCTAGTTTATTTTGTATTTTCGCTGCAAGAGCCACTTTTATATTCTTTTGGGGATGTAAATGCCATTGTTGGGCATATTCTTTTGGATGTTATTGTATATGCCTGAATGATGAAGAAAAATTCTTTTGCATATGAAGTGATGTAGTTGCTCTCATGATTGTAAATGGTTATTGTATGTAATGCCGTCCAGGGTGTATTTTGGGGGCATTACAGATGCCTTCTCCATAGTCTAGCCTCTGTTATTTATAGAGATGACTCTCAACAGTTGATCCATCTTCTTTTAGCCACTATTTGAGATCATGGCCATGTCCTTTGAAATACGTGAATGTGTACTGAACTGTTTTCAACTAGCAGCTCAAGATGTCATGTTTTCTCATTTCTTGGGATTCCAAAAATCCTATTCCTCTAGCCTTCCTGTCAATTGTGGACTCTCAATGTGACGCCCCTAAAATTGGGGGTCCTTTATTAACACGTTGATCATCCATTAACGCACAGAAGTACCCATACATGTCGCATAACCCGACACCACGTCATCACACGATAATACCAAGGTCCAATCTCCATTCATTTGTCCTTAACCTTTCATCAATTACATTCTTTAAACAAAATGGCTCAAGGGGTGAAGGCTCGACAAGGTCACATTTCAAATTTCAGTTTTTATAAAGAGGTACTAGTACCTCGTGTACTTGGTACCGGTACTTGAGCCTTCTATTTGCCAAGTACTGGTACCTGTAAACGTGGTACTGGTACATGAGCCCTTAGCAGTGTGGTACCGGTACCTATAAATCTAGGTATTAGTACCTAAGCCCACTACCAGTGGGGTACTAGTACCTATGAGCCTATGTACCGGTACCTGGGCTCTTTGGATGTCAGGTACCTGGAGTCTAGATTTTTTCCAAACTTCCCCAAATCAAACTTTTAGCGATCCAGTACATACCATACCCATTCTATTCATTCATTTTACAAAAGAACAATGTCCCCAGTGCATGCCTTTGATAAAATACAAAGTTTCATACATGATTTATATGAGGGCAAAACAGAGTACAATATGATTACAAAATGGGATTCACGAGCCACAATCCGGCTCGATAGTCAACACGTGCCCAAGTGAGGGCCATCCACCAGAGCTTGTCTAACACCTGAAATATATATTCTCATAAAGGGTGAGTCACGCTCAATAGGGTATCTCCTAAAAAGGCTATTCACCAACCCAGATGCATGTGAAATGTTCAAATGCAATTCAACAATCAACAAATATCTATTTAAGAATATGCAATTCATAATGAATTTTACAATATCATTTTATAAGATGAAACTCTCATATCCAATGCAACTTGAGCCTTCACCGGCTCCCATAACACATACAATGTCATACATATGTACTCAGGCATTCCAAGCCCCCTCCATTGATTTTACACATCCAATAACTATTTTATGAAATCATGTGTCTTTTGTTGGGTAGGTGATTACCTAGACTTGCACCAACGGTCCACCACACTGACATGGATTTTGGTATCCCACCTCTAGTTTCGAGTACACCAATACACTTTTTTTTTTTATTTTCACCGTCGGAAGTGTATAAACCATTGACTGAGACTTGTACACCAAGGAGAATCTAGCCCTTCTTACTATACCAGACACATATTTTCTGTGTAATGTCCCCTGTGAATCAATTGGATCTTGATCCAAAATTTTCGAGTCCACCAATCAATTCACTACTTGGCGATTAACCTACCCATGCACCCACACCCACACTCATGCCAATTACCCACAAATGTGATTCTACCAGTGCATATGCAATATAAATGTACAATTGAAAATTTCAAGGTTATGTTCAACATATCATGAGCATATTATGAACATATCCCAATTGCACAATAAAATTCTCAAGTCCTCAATGTCAATATATTATAAGGCATATACCAACATTTTTCAACATCAATCTCAAGCATGTTACAACATATTCAATGCAAATAACACACTTAATTAACATAGATATTTTATTAAACACCTTTAAGGCATAAATGTAAATGCATAGCATGCCCAATCAACACATTCATCTTGAAATTTCAATGAACAATTTCACCAAAATCCAATTCATGCAAGAATTGATTTTAACCATTCTTATACTCGTTTTTCACATTTCAACTACAATAGGTTTGTGCAATACATGAGACTATATCTTTAACACCTTACAAATTTCATATTTCAGCTCTAGGTTGAAAATAAACCTATTTAGAAAAGGAACCCGACCTCTTGAAGCGTAATACACGTAAGAGAAACCCCAAGAAACCCAACTCCAGCTTTAAACCTTAATTTCTAAAAATCTCGATCTTCAGACTTTGGAAAAATCCGTGATTTTTGGTACTTAGACGTAGCTCTCGTTGTATAGAACAACTTTCGTTCTTGGCCCGAAGCAATCTGAAGCACGGATCGTCCTATATCGCAAGAACAAGCTTGGAGATTTTGTGTTATCTCTATCTTCATTTTCTCTTTCTCTTTATCCGGAAAACCAGAAACAAGAATGGAAAAATTTTGATTTTTCCCCTTTTTATACTCTTCAAATGCTTGGCTCTCATTAAGCCACATGTCTCGACTTTTTTGATATGATTTTGTCTCGAATCAATTAAATATTATCCCATGTTGTATTCAATATATATATATATATATATGAACTAAATTTAAATTATTTTTCATGTTTCGTAATCAAATCCTGATCAAGTTTATTTTAATGCTCAAAACACAAAAAATCCTGATCGCATTGTGTATCTTCATCGTAAAACGCAAAAAAATCTAATCATCTTGGAATTCAACGAAATTGACTGATTAATTAGATTTCACGAGACAATTCCAATAGTGAGATTCATTTCATCATTCAAGTTCTAGAAAATTTTGGATTTTCAACCGATACCATAATGGCTAATTACCATTTTACCCTTAACAATAATTTTTTTAAAATTTGTCCGGGTTTTACACTCACAGACTCCTTTTAACCGTTGGATCCCTTCCACGTGTTAAGCTCAGAAATTGAATTTTTTTTGTGTAAACATTGCCCCCTCCCCCCAAAAAAATGACGTCGCTCAGTACTCCATATTCGGGGCACCGTTTTTCCTCTTTTAAGTTTAAACATTTGCCGCAACACAGGCTCTACTCAACTGTCGTTCCACCATTGGTCGTGAAGCTCGACGATTGTGCCTAATGTTTCACGTGTAGTCCCTCGGTCTACCCTTGGTCTTTTAAGATATGCAAGAAATTGATATCACACGATCCGACTTGCTCTTTGCACCTATATAATTTGTTTTCAGGCCCACTATTTTTTCATTATTCTGAATTTTTTCATTTCTCTTCAACAATGGAGACTTCTCATGTTATTGTTCTTGGAGTAGCTCTTTCCCAAGTGCAAACTACTTAATACACTCTTCGTACCTTCAATCCGTTTTTTGATTCTTCTTCAACATCTGGATGAAGTTTGGCACGTCTATTCTGACTCTCACATGTCCTTACCTTTCAACTTCAAAGAACCTCTCCAATGGACAAACTAGAGTAGCAACCTGGTTCGTGCATGTAAAGCTCTCTCCCCTAATTGGATATTGTTGGCGGTACGTGTTAAAGCATCCAATGATTTTCTATGGCTTCATCTTGGTATCCATGATGCCTATCGATAAGCCGATACTTAATGCTGCTCTCTTATTTTGGTCTGTGGTGAACAATGTCTTTCATTTTCGTTTTGGAATGATGGGTCCCACGATGTATAATATCTCTACTATTATTGGTCTTCTTTCCTTCAGGATCGAGGTTAATGCTCTGTTTATTCATACTAAAACAAGCTACGTATTTTCGCTTGACAGACACATCAAGCCAATCTCTACCTATTCTTATTTCCTTGCAGACTGTTGTGGTTGCGATGGCTCTTATGTGTCAAATCAAGAACACATCTCATTCGTACTTTTTTGGCTTAACCAGTTCTTTTTCTACACTCCGTCTTACAAGATGACCAAGAAGTTTAGTTCGCTGACTGTCTTCCTGGCTGCGGATCTTCATATATCCTTGCCCCTATCATGCTAGCCTACCTCTATCACGGAATGTGGTAGACAGTGGTATCGAAAATGCAAAGGGGTTCAGGTCCTCTCTGGGTGCTTCAGGTATGGGTTCGTGCTTGTTTCCAGGATCCCGCCTGCTGATAATGCCTCTTTTTCTTATGGCCATCTATTTGCCATGGCCCCTTCTAGAGAACAGTCTTTTGCTGATTGTTTTTCTTATTTGTATAATCTAAATGTCTCTCTGTGTAATGTCCTAACTCATGTGTACAAAAATTTGACACAAAGGAATAAATATAAAAAGAAACCCAAACACCTTAAACATAACCCTGTTTCCTGTTTACACTATAACATCCCAGTCTAGAGCACAAATTTTAACTCAAATGATTCTGAAAATAACGCAACCATCAATAGCACAATCATGTCCCTTGTGTACAGGCTACTTAAATTTCACATAGATACAAGAACCTATTTACCCCTTCAAATGGTAACGAAATAAAGTAAAACACCCACAAAGCATTGACTCTTCACGAGCCCTTATTTAATACATACAACAAACATCATAGCAAACCTAATATTTACAATATTAAATTTACATTCAAAAGACACAAAGAACCCTTAGCGACAAACAACGACCCAAAACAGTTCTATGAACTCAATAGTGGACACCTCACGTCATGTTTAGCTCTGAAAAAAAAAGTCAAGAATTTTTTAGTCAATGCATGAATGTAGTAAGAAGAAACACATGCAAGACCCAAATAAAAATTAGATGAAGACTTTCTTATTTAAGCCTTAACAATTTTATTCTCATATAAATAAATAAATGCATTCTCATATAAATAAATAAATGCTCTCAAAACACATGCATCGCATAAAAACCATGATGCCACACCGACACTTAAGTCCGCCGCACATGCAATTTTTACCATGCAGGCAAATACGCTACACATACAATTTATGCCACTCTGACAAATACGCCACACAGACAAATATGCCAAACAAGTAAACACACCATATAGACAAAACTAGATTCCCAACCGTTAATTGAGACAATAATCAAATAGTATTATATCGAAGTGTAAGGCTACACACTTACTTCGACTATTGAAATCTACCTCGGAGTCGATCCCTCCGCTGACCCTTTCAATGTGATGTTCTTAGGCGTAGACATTTCTAAGCCTATCACACATATCATTGTAATCGTATTCAAGCATTTCATAAGTTACCATTAAATTGATGTCTTCAATAATTTTTCATATATGTGTATTCGCATTCGTTCTAACATAAATTGTATGTTATTAGGCCCGATCTAACTCTTTCCTTAAATTTTTTAGTTTCTCTTTTTATACCCCTACTATTTAAATCATTTTTACATTGAATAAATACAGAGGCTAAATTCACCATTATTGAGTACTTTCCTGATCAAAAACAAACCACCATATGCTCTACGGATCCTTGATAGTTATTTTAGAATCTCAATTAAAATACTCTACTCAAATCAATTTAAATAATCAATTCAAACTTATTGGAGTAATCTACATGCACTCGATAAAATATTCCACTCGCCTCGAGTACATTAACCTATTCAAACCGAGTAAATCAATTCATTTGATTCAATTAAATTTGTCTACTCATACCAAATAACAAAATCTACTAGACCAAAATCTTCATGCAACACAAAATTCATAATTTAAGGATTTCCCACCAATATTTATTTTTCCCGGAATTTTATTGAAAATTTTCTAGGTTACAATAAACATATCCAACACTACACTAAAATTAAAATCACCCATACTTTATTCTAGTTCATACTTTTGAAATTCGTGGAAAACAAGTATTCTTGCATCTAATTTTGTTTTTACATGTAACGCCTCAAATACCACCCTGGACGGCATTACATTTTAAAATCATTTACATCATGAGAGGACCAAATAAATCCATCCATAAGAAAAAAAATTCCGTCCATCAACCATTGATATTTAAAACATCATCCCAAAAGAATATGCCAAGTTATGGCATTTACATCCCAAAAGAATTTAATTACACTTGCAGCGGAAACATAAAAATAATGTTAGACTTTACGTTTCCTCAAGAGAAATTTTCTAGTATAGCATCAAAATAAAGTGTCGCTCTAGACGTCCCCCTCGAGATCTACGTTCCCTTCTATGGGAGCTTCCCAATGCACTCGTTCATCAACTCCAAGCTCCTCATCTAGGCAATAATCTGAAAATATTATTTGTAGGGGGTGAGCACTAAGCTCCATAGCAATATTCCTCCCAAACTCGAACAAGGTTTAAGAAAACATGTAAAGGACAACATGCTTACACAACATACATTTGTACCCTAAATATAGTTGATAGAAGTTCTTTTACAAGTTACGTCATATATTCACTAGCTAAACTGACTTTAACTATTATTTTTACAATATTCGTATTTCCTACGGTTATAACTCATGGGCTTCATTCCTACACCCTTACATATATCACATTACTACACAATTTATGATTATATTACTTTAACATGTGGGGGTTTACATTATAAAACTATGAAAATGTAAAGGACAACATGCTATTTCTTACCTTAAATGGGGATGAGTATCAACTCCACAATTTTCACACTATGCCTTCCCCTTCTCACCCTTTTTGTTTTCCATTTCTTTTTCTCCTTCTTTTCCTTTCTTACTTCTCCAAGCTGATTGCCTTCTTTTTCCAAAGCTTGCCTTCTTAAATATGTCTTCCATACATGTCAAGCTAGTGGAGAGTCCACTCACTCCTCCTTCCCCTCCTCTCTACATCCTAGTTGAAAATCCTTTCTCTATCTAAATCCCCACCTTCCATTTCAAGTTAGAGGAGATCCCACTAACTTGCATGCAATCTCACATGCAATTTATTGTTGATGTAAAATTTGGGTAAATTTGAACTTTTTATGGAAAAAAAGGCAAAATGGTAATTTGTCATTATAGTACTGGAAAAACGGTAATTTTTTATTATAGAACGGGTCTCACAAAATCTAGTTATCCTGCTAATTTTAGTTGAATTTCGAGATAGTCGGATTTATCGCTTTTTTCGAGGCGACCAAATGTCAAGTGACTTAAAAAACATCCCCAAAAATAAAATTTCAAAAATTTTATAATAATTTAAGAAAATTTCATATAAAAACATTATGAACTTAAACCGGGACAAAATTTAATCGTTTCGGGACGAAAACGGACTCTAGAATAGGAAACACGTGGCACGACATGAACCAAACATTAAAGGATATAATAGGAGACAAAAATTTGATTTTCTACACAAAATCTCTTGAATTATGGGGCAATCTCACATGCAAGTTAGTGCAACTCGCTTGAATTATGGGACAACTGATAATGATAAATTAAGCATGAGCTCAACACACAAGCTTAGTTGCTTGGAGGGATGAGCTCCATGGGCTAGGAAAGGACATCAACTCATTGCGCGCAAAAGTCCTAGTTCAGATTTATCTAAACTCCGCACACCTTGACTAATTTAAATCAATTGAGAAGGTCAAGTTGAACATTATCTAAGTAAATTAACTTCTCCTCATTAAATATAGTTATTCTTACCGTGACCTAGTCACAATAAATAATTTTTGGAATTAACAATTATAAATGATGATACAGTACCAAAAAAAAACTGTTGCTATAAATTTTTCCATTTGAGTATGATAAATAATACGACTCGTCATTATCGAGAGTCTGCTAATCCAAATACCGATGATACGCCATCCCAAAAACAGCAATTATTTATAGGGGTGGTAATTTTTGACACGACACGATAACTCGATACGAACACGACGCGAATAAATGAGTTTGAGTTGACTATTTTTTGACATGAACCCGTGTATGATACGCCCATCAACACGAAATGTTAATGGGTCGTGTTCGGGTTCAACCCGCTTAACCCGTCAACATGAAATATTTAACTCGAAAGAGATTATCCTGGCCTTTTCGTTGTATGTATGAGTTTTCATGTTTTGATAGCTTGTTTTTTTCATTACTTCTAATGTTTAATTTGGTTGCGCAATATACGATTAACATATTTAATTAGTATTATAGAAATAAAATATTAATTATTTGTAATTGTTTATCAAGCACTGACATAATTATTGTATAAAAAAATATATTATTACTCATTATTATTATTATTATTAGGTTAATTTTTAGTTTGTAGAAAAAATATGAAGAGAGATTCAATTAAGTGAAAATAAAATTTTAGAGTTAAATTTTTTATTCTAAGTTTATGTGGGTCAGCACGAAAACAAACACGAACACAACACGAAAATAAATGGGTCAACTCGACATGACACGATTAATTAAATGGGTTAGGTTAGGGTTGACTAATATTTGACACGACTAATATTTGATACGACACGAACCTGACACAACATGACTCGATTGTCACCCCTAATTATTTACAAGAGTAATGCTATGTATCCCAAAACTCTAACCCAAATCTCCATCCCAAATCAAGGGAGACCATTAGATCAGTGAGTCCTATTTGAAAAAATTAATGGAACCCACTTCCTTATTTGGATAAAAATTTGGGTTAAAAATTTGAGGTATATATTATTTCCCTATTTACAATGTTAGGTAGACCACGTGTTTGACCTTTTTCGACAGAATCCTTAAGCAATCACACATTATAGGAGGAAAAGAAGAGTGGAAATAGAGAGATGGCTGCCGTTGTGTCATCAGGGTCTATAAATTTAGTGACACGAGCCCTCTATTTAAACTCATCAAAACCCAAAATCAAAATCAACCTAAGTTTTTCTCTCCTCAGAACAGCCACAATCGTAGGAGTTGCTCCAATCTCTTCAATGTCTTACGAAAAAGAACTTGCTGCCGCCAAGAAAGCAGCTTCTCTTGCTGCTCGTCTCTGCCAGGCACTATTACTACCCCCCTTTCTCTCTCTCACTACATTTACAAATACTTTATGTATTTACTTGTACTACAGATTTTGAACGTGTTCTTTGTCATATGTTGTAAAGCTTTGTGAATTTACTGTGAATATGCCATGTAAGCAAAACTCAGATGCCATAATCGCTTCTTGAGTGAAACCTTTGTTCTGGAAATGCCAGTTTGATGTTTTATGTGATTAGGTATTGGATAATTAGGTTATACACGTGTAAAGTGCCACAGAGCCAAATCACATGGGCTAAATTGGATTTTGCCCAGGAATCTTTATCAACTTGTTTTCCTCAACTTAACTTTTCTTTTCCTCCCTGTTCTTTTCTATTTGCTGGTTTTCCATACATATTGACAGAGTTTTCCATGTTTTGAAATTCAATGATTCACACATTTGGTTGTATGGTGAATTTCATTGCACGATAGGCCTTCTGATACATTAAATTAACGTTACAAGTATGTGTGTATTTGGAGGGATATATGTTGCTGTTTAGCACAGCAACAAGCATGGGACACAGATATGTCGACTCAACCAATTCTAACTGGCAGGACACAATACAGTGAGTAGTGTTGAAGTAGCATTAGTGTCCGACATTAATACAGCTTTTCTGAAGAGTTGTACGAACAATGTTATTATATTCATCTTGTTCTAGAAGTTTCTTTGCTTAAGAATTAGACGTTGCCAAATTACAGCATACTGTTTGTAGGTCACTTCTGCCAACTGACTATTAGTGTGCCATAAACCTGTCCACTTGGGTTGAATACTTGTTTGATCTAGTATAGGATTGTTATGCCTTTATGTAAATCAATTTATTAGATTATCATGAATTTTATGTTTCTTTACATGCATAATGGATGGATCTAGAGGATAGATATATTATTATCATTATGACAAGTTCACAAGTAAACAGATTCATATTCTTCTTGCCTGTGAAAGCACTAGTCCAGGAACATAAATAATGTAATCAAATACTTGATTTAATGTTTATGCTTTACAAGACGATATATGTGGACATACATTGTTGTCGATGAGTGTAAAGTCATGTTCTGCTTTTTTTGGGTTTTGGCACTTGAAGTATTGAAACCCAATCTGATGTATGCTCAATGTTTGTTTCTACAGAAGGTACAAAAGTCATTGTTGCAATCAGATGTCCAATCAAAGTCAGATAAAAGTCCCGTCACAGTTGCTGATTACGGTGTGTCATTGTGCTACCTTGTGCAGTCATTTGACCTCTATCTAATCTGTTCCTTTTTTTTTTTTTGATATGTAACTGTCACTTGTATAGCTCAATCATAAAAAGAACCTTTTCGAGTTGCTTTTTCAATGTTTCAGCAGTTTTTATCGATTTTTATTGCATGTAAATTGGAGCGTTTTGAAAATTTTCTTCAACAAATAGAAATTATAATACGTCAATGGCATAATGACAGCTATATATACATATTATGTTACATACACAGACATATGTATATAAAAGATACTGCCCGTTAAGCATGACAAATACGGCCACAAGATTATGGGTAGCAGTTGCATGCAAATCTTTTTTTTTTTGTTTTTTTTTTTTTTGGGGGGGGGGGGCAGTTAGTTAACTTTCTTCCCAATGTATAGACATGGTAACCTGAAGGCTTTGTTCGTCTCAACATACCAAAATACTAGGAATAATTGTTTTGTGAAGCATATTTACTTGACACTTCATATGTTGTCGTGATGCATTATTCGAAATCTCAAGCAAACTTCATGGAATTCTTTTTTTACTAGATTAGAAAGCAGCTTTAGTTGCTATGTAATAACTGATTGGCACAACCTCTACGATAATTTGGAACCGAGTATTGCATATTTTGTACAAGGGTATCTATGGTCTGACTCATTCTTCTTGGCACAAAAAAAAAAAAAAAGGGTGAAGAGGTTTTCATCCTGATTCCTTCATGCTGTAATGCAAGCTCAGTAGTTCGTATAAGGAACTTATTGCTGATACACTGTTCGTATATTGAGAATCCTGACATTGAGGGAGATAATTAGTATTCTATGCTCATCTACATTACATGCAGCAGAAAGCCTGTCTTTTTCTGAATGAAATGATTTTGTTGCAGTAAAAACTGAATTAAAATATATAGATTCTTCAAAAGGTGAAAAACAAAAAATAGTCTCTTGTCATACGGATAGGAGATCAAGTTGTCACATTTTCTAGAGGACATAAAAAATGCAAATTTCAGTATCTTTGGTATTTGTCATATCTTGCTATTTGCTGAAGTACTATGTACATTACCCTGTAAAGCATCCAAGAAGATTTTCAGAAGACATTTAATTAGCTTGCAATCATCAAGTAGTTTTAAGCAAGAATTTTTTGGACGAAAACAGATCATAATTGGCATAGAGAAATTACCACAAGTTCTTATTCTGGCTGGCAAATTTAGGATCCACTCTGCACCCTTAGTTATTTGTTCGCTTCCGTGCAATGAACGAAATAATTGGGACACAATCTATCACATTTTTCTATTATAAGAACTGCAAATATCCGTATAATAATCCTCGATATTTGTTGTACTACCACAATTGGTGCACTTGTGATTATCCTGGCTAGCACGAATGATCATTACGTCCTCCACAGCTAATATCTTGACCACCACGACTGCCACCTTATGCCCTCCATGACCACCAAGAAGAACACCATGATTATCTTTACAAGAAGCTAAGGTGGAGGACTCTTGTGAAGATGAAAAAGTTCCATGATTAATAGAAGAATGCTGAAGGCGAGAGTCAGCATTAGCAGCAGTTGAAAGTTTCTCACTAACCAAAAATCAATCATTGACTACGGTGTACTAAAAACTAAGGCTTGAGAAGAATATAGCAACTTGAAATACCGTAATGTTGAACTAGAAATTTATAACCTTGCTTACTATTAAACTAATGCTCAAAAAGCTTGTAAATACACAACAAAAAATGTTCCCTGTGAGTACAACTCCTCGAGAGATTCTTATATCTTCTTGGTTGTGTCAAAAGTTGAACATTGTAGCCACATATGATTCCATACTAAACTACAACCAAGTCTTCACCATTGAATTCTCTCTCTACCATTCTTTATGATTTTTTGACTTCGAGGAAGGGAGACTCTCAGTTATATATTTGACTTTCTCCTTTGCATGTAGGAAATTTTAACAACAGGAGAGCATAAATGATAGTTATTGCCATTCAATTTCACATAGGTAACCTTTCTAACTTGATCATCCATTAGATTACCTTTTGACCTCATCTGGAGTTGCCATGGAATAGTCCACAATCAACTAGTCATGAAAAAGGAACAGGACTGGTCTGTATTCCGTCAGCAGTGATCCCCCATGCCCAACAATCAAAATATAAACCCAAAGCAGGCAAGACAGAACCAACAAACTAGACCCAATTACTATCGAGACAAAATATGACAAAATAAGACCAAAAAAGTAGTTGTAAGCACCTCTTTGAAGGAGCTGATTGCCACAGGGAAGCAATAATGACGCCAAACCACCCACACAAGTATGGTTCACTCCAAACCAGCTTTCTAGTGCTTAGTTGCACCCTCATATGTGAATCGAAGCACATAAAAGGTAACAGATCTAAATTTTTGGACAAATATTTCTGAGAATCATTCTAAAATAGAAAAAAATGATCCAGATGAATTAAAAAAATTCAGCAAAAACCACCATAATTACCAGCAAGGAGAGGGTACCCTAAAAATGGTTATATTCGCCGGAAAATTTAGTTTGTAATGCTGATGTTAAACGTTACGGCACCGTGTTGAGCATGGCTTTACCTATTATAATAGTAGTTTTTTCTCCCCAGGTTTCTTCTGTTGTATTTTTTGATGATGTATTGCCTTAGATTGATGCAGTGATACTAAGTTGAAGCTTGCAACAATTGAGTCTTACGGTTATGAGAGAGAGAGAGAGAGAGAGTAATCAACTGTATGTAGGATACGGTTGCTCTACACTTGGTTACTTATTTATATTAGAAGGTTATTAAAAGCAATTAAAATATTGCCCTTCAATAACATGTTCACACTAATAGAACCAGTGGAAAACAAGACAGCTGACTGAAGGTGTGATTGTGGCACGTGACCATCGTTATTGATTTTTCAAGCCATGCATACATTGGCTGTCCTATTTGGCATCTCTCTCTCTGTGGCAGATGTGGTGGCCTAGTAGTCGTGGTCTGGATTAATCTCTTGGCTTGTCTTGACCATCATATTCAGCTTTTATTGTTCAGAATATAAAGTTGTAATCGATTTTCTTGTTTGTGACATTGAATTTGCACGATTCTCAGGCTCACAAGCCCTTGTCAGCTTTGTCTTAGAGCAGGAGCTTCCTTCGGAGACATTCTCATTAGTGGCTGAGGAGGTACATGTTTGAAATTTGTAGTTTGTTTCTAACTAGACATATGATTTAGTTTCATAATTTAGAGATATGTGGGAATTATTTCTTGTTTTTCCTTTGGATTGGAGAATGCTGGTTATATAATTTTAGTCTCCAGGACTCTGGAGATCTTCGCAAAGAAGAAGGCCAAGAAACTCTAAAACGTATTACTAAACTTGTGAACGATACTCTTGCCCATGACGGGACATACAAGGTCTCTCCTTTATCTGAAGAAGATGTGCTTGCTGCCATTGACAGTGGAAAATCTGAAGGGGGTCCTCATGGTCGGCATTGGGTGTTGGATCCTATTGATGGTACTAAAGGGTGAGCTTATAACTCAAATCCTATTGATTGTATTCTATTCTTTCTGCCTGTTTATTAGACTTCTAGCTGTCCTTTTCAAGAATTTTATCTGTCAATATGATGGCCCTGAAGGAGATCCCTAATGGCTTGTTTTCCGTCAAAGCTTTCTGTACAATTTGGAAATTTGAATACTGTTTAGGCTTTTTGGGGGAGGCTATTAGGAGAACTTCTGTGCCCCTTGAGGTAGCTTGTGGTCTAATTTTCACAGGAGTTATGGGTTCACAAACTTTAATAATTTTTTTGTCTTCTGCAAAAAGAATTTAAGGAGTGCATAATATTGGTTTGGCTATGGCAATCTGATGTTGTAAGGACTAGATGGTAGAGTTGCATCTCGTTTTGCATTATGGAACATTGTTTTACTGATGAGATATTTGAAGCAAGTTAGGAAATGCCATACATGATATTCACTCTGTCCAATATAAGATTCCATCTTCATTTTTTGGTATGTTCAAAAATTGAAGTCTAGTTCAAAAGGTGAAATACTTTTTCATGCAACATTCCCAGTATACCTAATTGTGTGAAGTTTTAGAAAGTGAATTTCCAATTGAAAGGGGGGCTAAAAGGAAGTCTTCACGCCACAATTTAAACACGTAACATTATGTTCTTTAAAAAGTTGAGAGCCAAAAAGGGTCCCCCAATAGGGAGAGAGGGGTAGGTGGGGTATTTTGTGTGTAGTGGTCCGGAGTGCTTGGTGGGAGTTCAATAGCTAGGAATGTTAATCCAGCCCATCCTGTCTTGCTTTAATAATCTGAGGCCCAGCTAGTGTTAACGAAAAGGTGTTCATATTTGGCTCGAGCTCGATTATTGAGCTTTTGTTAGGCTTAGTTTGGCTTGGCTTGTTTTGCACTAAGAACTCCAATTTAAGCTCAAGCTTGAATTGTTCATGAGCACATCCAAAGCATACATATATGTATATAAAAGAAAAAACAAGGAAGTTTTGATACCCGAATATCAATTTGGTTAAACAATACAAATAAACAAAATAAGTAATTGCAAAAAACCAAAAAAACGTTTGTATTTTGTCATGCGATCTTTTGTATATGCATACAAGGAACGAAATATGAAACATGGGTAGAAACAAAAATTCTTGCGTTGCGAATGAATTGTCACAGTTTCGAACATACCAAGAACTTATTTGATTGATTTTCAACAAAACATAAGAGAGACATAGAGAGAGACAAAGATGAGCTTAGAAAATTGCATCAACCCAAAAAGGGGAGAGACTCTTCTCATCATCCCCATCTTCTGCAAAAAAGAGAGCAGAAATCAAAGAAGGAGGGGAGTTAGCCGATTTCCAGGGGTCCTTGAGTCGAGATATGAACAGATCCAAGCCACCGTTGACTCCCATGGACTAGATCACGTCCAAATCTAGCTCCTCCACATCCGATCTTCTCCTTTTCTCTTCTTCTTCTGTCTTTCTTCCTTCTTGGCTTGTGGGTGTTGCCACTCTTCATCACTCAGATCTTCTTCGAGCGTGAGTCTCAGAATCAGATCCAGACACCAATTGTTTAATTCCCCCGGTTTTTATTTTCTTTTAAATTTGTTAATTTTCTTTAGATTTGTTAATTAACATTAATGCCCCCATTTTTCCTTTTATAATTGTTAATAACCCGTGTAATTAATAAATAGCTTATCATTGTTAATTAACCTATCATTATTAATAAATAACTATAATTAATTTTATAGTATATTAAATATTGAAATTAAGTATTTATGTGTGTATTTATGTATGTAAAAATGTATTTACTTGATGAAAATTAAGTGTTTGAAACTAACTGAATTGATTTCCGCCTCGTGTCAGACTTTTTTTTTTACCTCCAACTTGATGTAAATGGATGCTAACCCAATAAAAATGCTCAATTAATCAATTACTAAGTTTGTCTTTATAAATAAATAGATTGTATTTGTGTTTCCACGTGTTTCTATATTTTTTCTATGATTTCATTGCGTTTTTGAAATGTTTTCGTTTTCAAGCTGATCAAAACGGTAATCCAAAACGATATTTCGATCCTTGTATACATATACACCCAACAAAGTTGGTGTATCCTTTGAACTCCTGAAAAATAAAAAAGGCAAAGAAAATAACAAATCAATGATACAAATGCAAACATAATATTCACATGCACGCGCGCACACACACACATGTTGATATTCATAAAACTATTGATAATATGGAGGATCAAAGATTCCGTAAATATCAGATTTGCCTTGGCATGTAAAAGGTTCATCTACAAGCATTAGATTGATCTTTTCAAGCACTAGATTTAGGCCACTTTCCGACAACTTGTTTCTTGTTGGGGTATAGATTACATATGGATTGTTCTCCAAAGAAGAGAGTGTGTTTGATATTTTCTCTTGATTGTAACTGAGTGGAGAGCAAGAGACAAAGAAATGGCTGAGGCTAATTGTAGTGAGAATCTAAAAAATGAGAGAGCATAGAGGAGAGAGATCAGAGAGAGAAAGATCTCTATTAGGAACAAGATATGATTTCTTTGTTTGGAGGAGAGAGAGGTGTAGGGAGAGAGGCGAAGAGACAACCGAGAGAGGAGTATTCTTGAAGGTGGATGAGTTTTGAGAGACGAGGGTGAGAAAGAGAGGGACGTGTGAGGTATAGATTTAGATTAGGGTTTCTTTATTGAGAGGATAGAGAGATTGTAGGTAGAGAGGCTGATAGAATACTGAAAACTGAAAGATAAGAGAGTGTTATGGAAAGCTCTTTGTAAAATCTGCCATATCCAGTGTATTTTAGAAAGCATTTTTTTTTAAGGGGAGTCTTACAATAAGCCTAAGGAATTTAGGCTCGGTCTTACCTCATTTTGTAAATGAACCCAATTATCCCATTGCATTGGTTCATATGGTAATTTGAACAAGCCGAGATGCTCGGTTCAATTAAAAGACCTATTGGTAGGCTGAAGAGAGAATATCCGATTATCTATTTTAATGCATAGTAAGGGTCCTCCTAAGGGAATCTTGCAAACTTATCTTTGAGGTTATTGAACTTTGTATGTTATGATGCTCATACAAAGGGTTGAAGATATTTCATATGCATAAGAATTTGATATTTATAACGCTTGGATTTTTAATCATTTAACCTCTTAGATGTTTTTGCTTTTTTTTTTTGTGGTCCAATCACCCTCCCCCTTTTTCCTTTTCTCTTCCATGCATAGAGCCCTACGGGCAGGCTTACTTAATATATTTTAAATTGATTATACTACGACTTTTGGATTTTATTGTGCTTAAATTGCGTCTCAATAGTATACCCTCTACCTAGGAAGCACAGATACTTCTCATAGGGGTGTCATGTAGTGGCGGACATGGCTAAAAGTGTCCCGAATACTGAATTCAGTCAGACACGACCAAAAAAATTTTTTATTAAAAAAACAATTGTTAACTATTAAAAAGGATGTGATTTCTATTTTTTTAATATATTTTTTGTTATGTAACTTATATACTATGAATGTTAATGGATGTAATGATGTTTGATGAAAATGATGAATATGTATTTTGATCTATTTCAATTTTAATAAAAAAAATAATATTTACTATGTCTTATTATTAATATTGTTATAATATATGTTTTATTTTTAATATGTTATAACTCTATTATTATTTAAAAAATATATTATATTCTTTTAATAGGCGTATCATTGTCGTACCCGTGTCCTATATTTTTCAACTTTGTCGTATCTTTGTATCCGAATTATATCTATACGACAGTGTTGTCCGTATTCGTACTTCCTAGCCCTCTACTATAGAATAACTTATGTTTGTGAGACTTTATTGTAGGTTTTTGAGAGGAGACCAATATGCTATTGCATTAGCATTGCTAGATGAAGGGAAAGTCGTGTTGGGAGTTTTGGCTTGTCCAAATCTTCGTTTAGCACCCCTTGGCAGCCAAGATATACAGATATCTTGTGACAAAGTTGGCTGTCTTTTCTCAGCCAAAGTTGGTGCTGGAACGTATATGGAGGCACTAGATGGCTCCCTGCCTGTGAAGGTTGGTGTTTCTATCCATAATTTAAACCAACCACAATATTTTAATATTCATATTTGATAGTGTTATTTCCCTTCAGGTGCATGTCTGTTCTATTGGAAACTCCGAAGAGGCATCATTCTTTGAATCTTTTGAGGCGGCACACTCAATGCATGATTTATCAAGCTTAATAGCAAAGGCACTGCTCTCTTTCTACCCTGCTTGCCCATTCTCTCTCTCTCCCCCCCCCCCTTTTTTTTCTTTTCTAGCAACATGCTCCTGATTTTATGTTTGAACAGAAACTTGGAGTTAAGGCACCCCCAGTTAGAATCGATAGCCAAGCTAAATACGGTGCTTTGTCCAGAGGAGATGGAGCAATATATCTGCGTTTTCCTCATAAAGGTTACCGTGAGAAAATATGGGACCATGCAGCAGGATACATTGTTGTCGCAGGTACATAAAATGTTCGTCTCCTTATCGTTATTGATCTGCATCATTTAAGGTGCATAAAGATTTTGGTTGTGAACAATTCTTATTCACGTGCACAATGAATTGAGTTTTGAATTGAGAGTACTCTGAAACTGTAATTCTAAACGCCATAGATGTAGCAACTGCAAATATGATTAAATCTATTTTAATTAGAATTCCTTTTAAAACGCTTTTGATAGTTTCACTATAAAAGCTTTTCAGAATCACTATTACCAGAAAATTTTGATAGGATTTTTCATTGAACCAGGAATATATTTGGCCTTGAGTTAAGAATGTATGCAGTTACCCCAAGGAGGTTCTGAATGTTCTGTTGTTTCACATCGCATTTGAAGCAATACTGTTCTCCTTGGTTGGACCCATTACATAGGTTCTCACATGACCACTTGTTCTGGTACACAAGTAACAGTGTTTCATTGACTGAAATTCATAAAGATCCTGTGCATGCAGTAAAAATAGGTCATTTCCATCTATGTCAACGGTATTAGTTTACAAATCTGTCTTTGAACGTTGGCACCGACACCTTGTATAACTTGAACTGCTTGACCAGAAAGAATGCATGTGATTAGGCTTGACGGTTGTAATCAACTTCAGCTGTGAGAATGGTAAATCAGCTGCGGCAAAGATTTGTTCTGATGAACATTAGTATTTGAAAGGGCAAGCATCATTTTTATCCCCTAAAAGATTTTAAATTTTTTACTTTAACCCCTCAAAGATTGAAAGTTTTACATTCCATGTTGAATTCCGTTAGAAAATACTAACTACCGCAATAAGCAAATAACGTCCCATTTTTCTTCTGTTGATATCCATGTGCCACACATGTGAACCTGAGGTAGTTAAATTTTTATGGGGGCGAAGATCAACTTTTAAAATTCTTGAGGGGCAAATTGACTTTATGATAACTTGACCGCTGCCTAGTGGTTGGGCTTTTTTTTTTTATGATTTTTTTTAATATGCCACTGTGAGCCACTATGAAAAGTATGAGATATCACCATTAGAAAGAAGTTTAAACAAATTACTACTACAATGTAGCAGGAAAGAAGCCCAAAAGAAGAGTATAGTACAAACAACAAAAAGAGGTACATGAGAGATCAATACTTGCCTTTAGAAGGATCGATCCCTTAACCTCTTGGTTGGGAGTATCAGGGTGGCCAATTAGACTAGGGTTAGTAGGTTTGCTTTTGAGAAATTAAACAGGGGCAAGATGATATTTTTATATTTAAGGGAGTAAAATGAAAATTAAAAAAATTTCATGGGGGAAAGTGCCAGCAACCCTATTTGAAATTGGTTGTAGGATTAAAACATTGTTGAGGCAAATCATTCATAAAAATGCGTTTGTGTTAAATATTTAGCTTGAGTGAATGATATCACTGCCAGAGTGCAAAATTGGTTTGAGCCTGTGCAAGTAGAATTAGATCCTAAAAAAGGTGATCTATAGGAAATGTCAGTATACTATTAGCTTGACTTTGGTTTGGTATGTAGTGAACTATCTGCCGTGATTTGGATGTACTGAACCAATTGTTTGAACTATGTGGTTGCAAAGGCTTATTCGGAAAAAATAAACTTGCTGAATTGTTTCCTCCTTTAAGAAAGTGCGAGAAAATATACTTGTTTTATGTGTCAATGTGAAATAACAGAGTTGATGTTCAAACGTTGAGCTTGCATTGTAATGACTTACTTTTTGAGTGGAAGAAGAGTCGATTTTTTTTTCTATTTGCAGAAGCAGGGGGTGTTGTCACAGATGCTGCAGGAAACCCATTGGACTTTTCAAAGGGAAAATATCTTGATCTTGACACGGGCATAATTGTTACCAATCAGAAATTGATGCCATCTCTCTTGAAGGCTGTTAGAGAGTCTCTGAATGAGAAGGCTTCACCCTTGTGATTTTAGTGGAGCATGCCATTTAGCTGCTTGCCAGAATGTGTATCAATTTGTTTCATTATGCTTTCTATTATTTGGGTGGCCATTCTTTTTCCCTGCCCAATTGCACTCTTTAATATCCATCCGTGTGATTTTCCTTATGAATATTTGACACTCAGATTTCCCAATTTAATGGCCATCTTAGACTATTTTTCTTATAGTTATTCTACATTATATTTATTGCTTTGCACCGACGGAGGTCTCAAATGTGAATATTTTGACACTCTGAAAGGAGTATTGGGTCAGTTTTACCGGAAACTGCTAAGGCACTATGCTTTTGAGCTAAAAAATTTAGTGTTTCAACATGTGGTATTACTTTTGGTTCAAACAGTAAAATGTTTAGCCTCTTGTATCTTTTAATAATCTTACCTTGTTTTTGTCTCCTGGGATCTGCAGTATTTTTGATGCGAAGCTTGTTTTTTAATAGACTAATGAGATTACAATGATCTCGGTGGTACAGTCGCCTCAAATGATGTGCATAAAATTCAAACGAGGATGTGAAATTCATGCTCATATATACGTATTTACTCTCACACTGATCAATTGATCAGAGTTCACTGATTGATATCTGAATTTCACCAAGAAATTATGTGTCATTGTTTTTGGTATATTACTCAGAATCAGCTGGCAAGCATTGGTAGAAAAGATTTCTTAAACATACAATCGGTGCTTTACATCTTTTGACAGATAATACAAATTATTTTCACATTTTTTTATATTTGCTTCAGTTTGATACGCGGGCAAATATAAATTGAATTAAGACAAACAGACCCAATTTTAGTGTCACATCAGTGGCATTCGGCTGACGAGAGGCACGGAGTAGTTTAAAACAAGTTATTTCATTGACGAGAGACAAACTTTTTTACTATACTTTTTCAACATATAGTCCACACATGGAGAGAGAGAGAGAGAGACTAGAATACATTCAGAGATAATGTTCCTGTAAGGGCTCACCGGTTAATTGTGTCATTCCATGTTGGGGGGGGGGTGAGAGGGGTGATTTCTCTAAAGCCCTTCGCTCCACTCATTTTATCACTTCTAATCAGATTTAATTGAACTAACTGGAAACGACATTAATCAAAGGATCATTTATTAGTCCTGCTAGTAAAACACAAAAAAAAAAAGAGAGAGAGACTGATTTTGACCTTACTTTTAGTTGCAAGGTTAGCTTTTGACTTAAATGGCACAAACAAGGAGTAATCAAAGGAATTGAGGCTTAACCAACACCCTCCCAAAGCCTAAATCTGATACCATGTGAAAGACATCTACTCCACAACCAATTGGGAAAAAATTAAGAGTCCCATCAACCGTATATACACACCTTTGATGGATCTAATATTTGTAAGTGCAATACAAGTTTTCTTCACAATCACGAGTCATACATTAAAAATTATGTACCTGGGCGTGTACCAAAGGAAATGCAAAACGGAACAATTTAAGAAGCGGAAATGGAACTCCCTTTCCATATTGTACTGACAGGAATGGAAGTGCTAAATCCATATGACATTTTGAGAAGCCAAAACTTTCATAGACAAATCATCCTTTTGCATTATTAAAACTGTAAAAAATAAACATCTCAAGATTAGGGATGAACATTTTTTTACCAAACCAATATGATAGTGATACATTAAAAAATGATAATCTACATAGGAAAATCCGGGGGATAGTCCTGTGGATGTCTTCTGATGGCCTCTCTGAGTGATGCCTCTTGCTCACAAAGGTTGGGTGGAGGAAAATCATACACATCTGTGAATAATTCCTTTATGGGGGGTTTCTCAACCTTCTCTGCCACTTGAATGGCATTTAATACCTGTAGCCAAAGCATATCCAATTGAAAAACTTTAGGTGATAAACTGAAAAGGTATCCGGAAGTAGCTTCCAACAACACTGACTTCTTAGAGACTTAAGAGCCACTGAAATGATCTGCAACATCCCATTAAATTGCAAATGCAGATCACACTGAAATGGCGGTTTCATATCCTTTACTGAGTAATTAAATTCAGTCAACTCTGTTAACTATGCCTGAAACTACATAATTGCATACCACTTAAGACTTAGTTCTCACTGAATTGGGCATGATAACAAAAGGACTAGATTAATCACTTGTTAGTTAATAAGCTAAGTAGAATGAATTTTTTAATCTCGCTTTAAGTAGGCATATTTATCCTTAGATATCAAGCCATCAAAATAAAAGTTCCAGTGCTAAAAATTTAGCACTTAAATTGCCAGTACTCAACCTAAACCTCGCTCCACGGTTAGCAAGGACAATTCTTAGAGAGTTCCACCCACGCCCTCAATCAGTTAAGAATGTAGAGCTAACCCTCAACTCTGCTTCGAAAATTCTTATTTTCTCTCAAATTGCCTATCCTTTTACAGGGATCTACTACCGACAATAATATCCCAGCAAATCTGATATTTAAAGATGTGTCGAATTCACTGGCACTGGACTCTCCTATCAAAAGATATTTCTTCTAATCAAAACTATGGTCTTGGCTTCTGAGGAATCACTACCAATGATGAAGTTGACTGAAGTGTTCAGAGAATTGTTTAATAACTTAAGGCTAGTCAGAGTCTAATTAACAGTAAGACAGCCCATCACTTTTTAAAATTGCTTTTATCTATAGCATAGGTTTACCTGCTTCCGAACACTGCTTCGAAATTCTGACTCGGCCTCAGCACTCCACCAACCTTTCATTTCAATCCATTTCCTAAACCTTGTTACAGGGTCTTGTGCCATTCTCCACCATTCAATCTCATCACCTGGACGATATTTGGTGGAGTCATCAGATGTAGAGTGCTGCCCTGCTCTGTATGTGAGGGACTGTCAACAAAAAGGGTTGATTATTTCATCAAAATGAAAGTAGAACTTTCTGATTAAACCATTCTGAAGGCCACAATGAACAACAACATCACCTCAATTAAAATGGGTTTGTGTTCACCAATAGCCATTGTACGTGCCTTATTAACAGCGTAATACATAGCAAGAGCATCATTACCATCTACACGAATGCTACGAACGCCATAGGCCTGTCCTCTAACAACAATACCATCACCTGTCAATAATTTAAAGACCCTAGTCAGAGGGACTTGCGATGGAATATGGCAAAGTACGAGAATGTTCAAGAAGAAAAGATACTTCGAAACTGGTCTGCAGAAGGGGTACTGATGGCCCATCCATTGTTCCGGCAAATAAAAATAACTGGGACCTCCATAACTGCTGCAAAGTTCAGAGCAGCATGGAAATCTCCCTAAAATTGACTGATGTATCAGAAAGTGAATAATATGCCATACTCATCACTACACAACATGAAAAGTATTTACGGACAGAAGGAATGAGAATTTGAAAAATGTACACTTTAGAGAGAACAATTATAGGCAGGCAATGGGATAGACTCACTTCGTATAAGAAGGAAATATGAGATTGACTCGTGTCAAGGGCTGTAAGAATGAAACAAGGGAAAACGAGTCAGAGGACAAATAACGCCAAGGGCAGTATCGAAGATGAGACCAACATGAATGCGTAAAAGGTGCCAAGTCCTCATATAACAGGAGTTACAATACAGAATAGGAAGGAATGAAAAAGTTTATAAACAACTTAACCATCAGATAAGAAACATAACGGGACAATTATATACAAGAACCAGTTGCAATACCAATTATTGCTTTAAAAATCTTTTCATTGTCATAATCAACATGAAGAGCAGGTTCCACAGAATGTGAGGTTGCAAAGATGAAAATGTATATACTCCAGACCAGGACATTGTTGAAATCCCGACTTGAAATGAAGTGTGGAGTCAAAGCAATCTAGAAATCAAATAACACAACAGAGAGAGAGAAATTGAGGCGGCCAAGCTCAAGACTGAAAGATCAGGATAAGAGACAGCTTGGGATCAAGAATAAAACTACACATGAATCAAGGCCAATGGCTGACTTAGTTCCACGAAGTTCAGTAAATCAGACCAATGCCCACGAAGAAAAGTATTGATGAAACAAAGCCAACGGCAGACTTAGTTTGAAAGCAATTCTTGATGAATCGATTCAGAGAAGAATTAAAAATTTAAGACCAATGGGATGTAGAATCTGAGATGTTTATTGATATACAAGTCCAATAACAATGCTGAGATGAAAAATGGCAAAGTATAACACTGAGAGTTAATTGATAAACAGAGTAGAGTAAAAGATGTCCAAATTTTGGTCCACACGATGAAAAGATAGAACATTATGATTTCTAAGTAATGAATTATGGCCTATAAATTATTTCTCCAAAAAGAAGTTACCTAAAGATATTAATTATATATTTACCGTACTAGTGCCACCATCCCCAAAATAAGTGACTGTGCAGGCATCTCTCTCCTCCATCTTTAGGGCATACGCAGCGCCAACAGCATGGAGAATTTGTGTACTGGAACACAGAAATATTTGAGATGGCGATTTTCAAATTATTTCACAAAAAACTTTATAAATGAAAATTTCTCATATACAAGGTTTGTATCTTACCCAACTGTCGATGCAACAGTAAAGTAATTGTGTTTGGTTGACCCATAATGTATAGGCATCTGCCTGCCTTTTCCATTATCAAATTTGTTTCCAAAGCACTGGTTTGCGAATTCTTGAAGGGTAAATCCTCTCCATAATAGAACTCCAGGCTCCCTGTACTGCATAGCACCATAAAACAATTCCATTCTCATATTATTTTTACTCGTTACATGTGAAATTATTGAGTAGAGAAGATCAAGAGGATGTACATCTTAAAAAATGAGTGGGGGTAGGCTATTAATGAATCAGAGATGGATTATACATTGAACAGGGGTTTATCCAAATCTGTTATGCTGATAATGACTGGATATACTTACAATTTCTCATATGTCAGATACTAGAACCCAGCGCCAGTGGAACATGAGAGGTAAATGCTATGAAGATAGAAAATAAACACAAAAAAAACCTTTGCTGAAAAGAAAGACAATGATTTGACCCTCCATCACTGTCATCCTTATTCAAAGCAATGTATTCAACACAGCTCAACTAGACTCAACAAAGCCTTTTATTCCAACTCTTTGGGGTCGGCTACATGAATTATGTTTCTCCATTGTGCTTTAAACTATAAGCGATCATATTTTTTTTTACCATTATGTTCAAAGTTGATTTTAGTCTATCTATATTTCTTTCATTATCATCAATATGTATCAAATCATGTCTCCTCACTAGTACACCACTAGACTTTTTATAAATATATCTAACCTAAGTAGATTCTTTATTAATTTATGTAACACTACTTTTTTAGTTTCACAAATATAACTAATGACACTTCTATAGTTTCACAAACATACTAACTTCTAATTCTATCTTTTCTGGTTTTATTATCCATCAATCTTAATATTCTTATTTCTACAACACTTAGTTTTTGAGTGTGTTGCTTTATAATTGTCCAACATTTAGTACCATAAAATATGGCTACAAGATAGCCTAATGGTTATCTTGTAAAATTTAACTTCAACAAAAGACTTATACACGATTAAATATAGCATATACATCCCTCCACAGCTCCACCTAGTCCATCATTGTTTGAGTCTACAATTAAAATTGTCTCTAATCCCCCACTCCCCAAGGATAATTGACCCTCAATACTGAATTTTTTTTCTCTTCGATGTTTCTTGATCTTTGATCCCCCCCCCTCCCCAGCAAAGTCTTGATCTTGGGTCTGTACTACCTCCCTATTTGAATTTTCACAATTATTAATATATGTATTTATCCTGAATCTTTTTATTTTAAAGTTTTTTTTCCAAAACTTCTGGTTTATTGTTACTTTTCACTTTAATTACATCAATTAACATACATCATCAACTAAAAATGTACACAATGAAACCTCATTCTAAATGTGTCTAGTCATTTCATCCACAATCAAGAGAAAAACATGCGGATTTCAGATGAAATCCTTATGTAGGCTTACAATGATTGAGAATTCACTGTTTTCTCTTGTAATTGTCGTCACTAAAGTCATTGTGACCAGGAATATATCTTTCATCATATCAATACACTTATTTGTAATTCTTTTCTTCTCTAAGCCCACCACATTATATGCCCATAAACTCTATTATGTGCCTTCTCTATGTCTATAATAAGCACATGAAGGTCTTTCTTTCTCTCTCTACTTTCCACTAGTCTCCTAAGTAAGCATATAACTTTCATTGTGGAACTTTCAAGAATAAATCCAACTTAATCTTCAAATAAGATTGCTTCAATCTTTAATCATTGTTGGATCACTTTCTTCTAAAGTTCATTGTATACCTCATTAACTTCATGCATCAATACTTTGTGCAACTCCGAGTGTTCCCTTTGTTTTCATATATAAGTGCTAAAATAATCTTCCACTATTAATTCAGCATCTTCTCAGTCGTTATAATCTTTTTAAAAGATTTAGTTGGCTAAGATACTCTGAGACCTTCTAAACACCATCACACCTTAAAACTTTTCCAATTTTCATTTTCTTTAGAACCTTATTTACTTCAGACATCCTATTTTCAATGAAAAAACTTGTTTTTGCAATCTTGCTAGCAATCATATATTGCTTAATAGTTAAATTCTTTATATGATTTTCAATTTTGATGTATAGCGAGTTGATGGCAAGTTTTTAACTTAAGCTCTTCCCAAGTCTTTAGAAAAGTTCTATGCCTAGATTAGGAGGGGAAGACAGAGAGGCTAATAAAAATATAGAGGGCCAAACCTAACATGGATTGAAATGCAAACAAATCCACGATAGCTTGCAATTTAACTAGAGATATGTACATAAGTAGAGAAGATTGGCAACACAAGCTCATGTAGTCAACTATAAGTGGTTGGAATAAAGTTCTGTTGAGTTGTTTTTGAGTGTGAGTTGTGCACGGGGCGAGAGGAATTGGTTTTCGCTTAATCTCTATCAGCTACCTATATCTTTCTCTATTAATATGTACTTTTGCTTTTTTCGACATATAATTGGTCCTATAACTCATATTAGGAATTAGGCCGAAAGCTACAAACAATTCCTATTCAAGCAATGCCATTGATTAGATTTGCACCTAATCTACATCTTCCAAACCCCTTTAATGGGGACTAAATTGTTGAAGTTGTGCCTCGAATTTTAGTATCTATTCAAGATTTGTGCACACAGCGAGCACGTGTGAGCATGGGAATGCATATGTACAATCCGCCACACCACCATTTAGTTGCAAGATTAGTCTGGGATGCACACACAAATGCAAATTATACAGGGTTGAGGGAATACCTGAGGGAAGACAAGGTCATCAAAGCTAAGCGCCGCTGCGGATGCAATGTTGATGGCCTCTTCTCCAGTTGTGGTGACATAAAAGGAAATTCTTCCTTGTCTTTGTGCTTCGTAGAATGTAGTGTCCATAACTTGGAGTGTGGCCATGTCAGTATACACTTTTACAGCAATATCTTCACCAATCTGATTATGTTCCTAGCCCATAAGAGTATTTCTATGTTGAATTCACATCTGGAAATACATATATGCATACATTGTTTTTATTATCACTCTCTAAGAGAATACCTCAAAAGAATTGCTAGAGAAAATTTGCCGACCACTATCATCAAGAACCCGGTAGCAGTGAATTCGCTCCTCAAGGGATTCAGATATGAATCTCAAATATGGAATAAATTTAACCATTCCACCTGGATAACTAAGGACCTGACATGGCAAGGGAGCTCCAGTAATTATGGATGAAAGAAATTGGACATTAAAACATCTGGAGGCAGAAGGACAAAAATAAGATGATCAACTTGAATATCAGCAACACAAAAATGAGTCTTTTTAGATCTAAAATAACCAACCCACAAATCAGCTAGTAAGACTAAAATATTAGACAAAAACAAGCAATTGAAACCAAACAAAGCTCAACAACCTAGGTCATGCGTAGACCAACCATAGTGGCTTTTTGTCTTTCTCAATACGGTTCTTGTAGATGTTCAGATCTCCCAAGCAAAGATCACAGCAAGCTAAGCGGTCAATAAAATCGAAAAATTGGAAGACCACAGATGTAAATTTCACTCCGTATACATTTCTTAAAATGACGTGTGGTCCTTCACATACCCAAAAATAAAAAATAAGACCTGAGTTTGAGAGAATTGACTCATTAGATATTCAGGTACATAGACAATATAATTTTCGCAGAATGAATTTCAAGTCTTTTTCATATATGCATTTGAGGGGGTCTCTTGAAATCTATTATTATATGTGCATGCTATTATTTGACGTATGTATGTCGATATAGCTGGTGTGTATAGAATTTTCTAATTGCTAAACTAATAAACACGAAATTACTGCACAAATATTTCAATATGAGATTTTATTGCTGAATGTGACAATGAATAGATTCTCATCTTATTGAAAAAGAAACGTCATTTTACAGAGTGTATCTGATGACTCAAAATAATTGCTTTAGCAAACATAGTTTTAAAGAAGTACCTGAGTGTCATCAACAACATTTTGCATAGAATCCAACTCTTTTTCGGCTTTGATTGATTCATAACGTCTAAAGGCGGAAAGGTTTGAATTTTTACTTGAAACAGAGTTTGGGTTGATGAGTTTTTGAGCAACCGGAGGTGGAGAAGTAAGATGATGGATTGTGTACGAACTCCAAGAACTCTGCTTTATCGTACTTAAGGCACCCATTTTTGATTTGAGATGGCATAAAACAATTTTCGATTTTGACAAATAGAGAGCCATGAGATGATGCAAAGCGCTTGATTACTGGGGGAAAATAAGAAGCTTTCACTGTAAAATATGATCATACAGGAGGAGGGAGAGAGGGAGAGAGAGAGCCGTATTGGATCCGGCTCCTCTGCTGGTCGGGAGGAACAGAAACCCTGCTGTTCTTAAAACGGCACCGTTTGGTGTATTTTTTTAAATACCAATCAGACCCACAAACAACACTTGCCGCTCCTAAGTGACTCATTTAGTATAATTTTTTTAAAAATATTTGTACGTATTAAAATTTGAGTTGATTAAATTTAATCTGAGCTAATTAAAAATTATTTTTTATATATTAAAATTTAAGTCGATTAAAAATTATATTTTTTACGTATTAAAATTTAAACCGATTAAAATTTTATTCGAGACTCAAATTAAATTTTAATAGATCTAATTTTTTATATATTAAAAAATATAAATTTAAATTGACTCAAATTTTAATGCGTAAAAAAATAAATTTGAATCGAATTTTAATAAATAAAAAATTATAAATTTTAATCGATTCGAAGCAAATTTTAATCGAGACTTTAGCTTAAGTAGAGCTCAAATCAACTCGAATTTTGTAATACCCCACATGCGTATAGTAATATAGTAATATGCTAGTTTAGTAGTTCTTTTATATATAATGATGTAAAAATGAATCACATAGGTTAAAACATTAGAAATAAATATTTGGAAGTACTCCGAAAAAAAACACACTTTACGTAAATTTCAGGTAGAAAATATTTTGGACACTTCTTAGTATTTTGGACATAACTTTTTATCCTTATGTCCAATTGATCTGAAATTTTGACAGTAGATAGTAGACATCTAGAGATACAAAAGTGTATCTCATGAAAATTTTCCAATTCGACCTCCAAATGGGTCAAAACTGCCTTGGAAGTCGGAGAAAAAATTTATCTGCTGAAGTGTACCGGTACCGTGTATCGGTACCCCGATTCCAGTAGATTTTGGGTACCGGTGCTTTCAGGATCATGTTCTAGGTCACATTTTTGGGCCTATAAAATACTTTAGGCCGCCTCCTTAGCCGTCCATACACCATTCCAAACCCTAGAAAGCTTAAGAGAGAAAGAGAGGAGGATAAAAAACACACCCATCAAGAGATTTACACCCAAATTAGAAGATCAAACCCTATATTTCAAGAACACCATTCCCTTAACCTTTCATTACACTTTTCCATCACCCATACATTTTGGAACCCAGTGAGGAGTCTAAAGGGGAAAGAAGGGAGAGGAAAGAGTCTTTGAAGCTTGGGTATTTGGCTAAACTCTTGAGCATTGAGGTAGGGGGTTTTCTTCCATTCACTTACATTGAGGCTAGGATATTATACATGTATGTTTTTCACTCTTACTCTTATATATATGATATGAAATGCATGATTGTTGATATCCTTGCCGTACATGCCATGTTTTCCAACCTTGGTTTTAAGAAAAATGGATTTTCCTCTATATTGTACCGGTACCCCGATTCCAGTAGGTTTTGGGTACCGGTACCGGATACCGGTACCATTCTGCTTCCTTATCTGAATTTCTTGATTTCTTTGCTCCCGAGCTCCCTTCAAACTATCTTTGAACTTCTTTCATCCCAAGTGGTATGAGAGGGTCTTTCAAAGCCATATTTATCTCCATTCAACTGCAAACACATCAAATTGACATTAAGACTTCAATTATCATAACTTATATTATTTACGGCTCAAAAGCGAGTGAATTAAGTTGACTAGCATCTTAAAAATATATACAAAGTTGTGTGCTAATCAGTTTTCGCTTTCAAAAACTTAGTGTTTGATATTATATAACAAAATGATGTTATGATGATCTCTTGTGCATTGTTCCTTAATTATTCTATGGTATATTATATGAGGAATTGTGAAATTTGGTAATTCTTTGAAATGGTTATGAGTTGAGTATATTTTGGTTTCCTCATTTGTATAGTTGTTGTGATGGACTTGGATTGCCTTCGAGAGATGTCGTAGAGTGTTAGAGGTTAGTCTATCCCAGTGGGGGTGAGATGGTTTCCTAGGAGTTGTAGTGGGTTGTCATTTGGTAATGAAACCACTATCATTCACTGGAGTTCGAATGAGGGATAGTATACTTTTTCTAGGAAGGGACTCGTCACTGCCATTGGGATGGTAGACGCCCTTTTCTAAAGTGTTTGTGATTGTGATTGTGATTGGTGGACTAGGTATAATCTTTGGGTAGATTCATGAGAAGCAATCAACATACATAGTACGGAGATGAACCAATATACTTGGGATTGTGAGTGGGTCGTTCTTGCCGGTGCATTGGTATGGGACAATGCATCGGAAGACGCCCTTCTTAAATGACTGAAAGTTTAAAATGGTTATTGTTGTGAAATCTATTTTATTCTTTTCCGTTGATTATTGCTACCAATTAAACTTAAGATCTATTTAAAATGCCATGTTTTCCTTCAAAAAGTTATATATGATATTTGCGAAATGAGACCGACCGAATTTTAAATGTTTTCTAAACCTTGTTTGGGTTTGGGAGAAATTTTCTATAGAGCTTCGTGCTCACCCCCTACTGCTAACCTTTTTCAGATTATGTACTTGAGGAGGAGTTAGGAGCCGAGGAGGCCGCCCAGTGGGAGACTTCAATTGATGAGAGTGTGGATCCCGAGGTGGACGCATAGAGCGACCCCTTTTCTTTTGCACTAGACTAGAATACTCTTTTTTACACTGAGAAGTCTAGTTTATTTTTGTATTCCGCTGCAAGATTTACTTTGATATTCTTTTGGAGATGTAAATGTCATTGTTAGGCATATTCTTTTGGATGCTATTGTATATGCTTGAATGATGAGGTAAATTTTTTTTGGATATGAAGTTATGTAGTTGCTCTCATGATGGTCAATGGTCTTTAGAATGTAATGCCGTCCAAAGGGGTATTTGGGGTGTTACAAATTTTAATACGTAAAAAGTTTTTAATAGGTTCAAATTTTAATCCATAAAAAAATAAAATTTAATCATTTCGAATCAAATTTTAAACAATTCAAATTTTAATATGTAAAAAAAAAATTAGTTTGCCCAAATTTTACATTTTAAAATTTTAATCAAATTTTAATAAATAAAAAAATATAAATTTTAATTGATTCAAAGCAAATTTTAATCAAGACTAACAGCTTAAGTAGAACTCAAATCAACTCGAATTTTACTACGTAAAAAACTTTTAATAGACTCAAATTTTAATACGTAAAAAAAATAAAATTTAATCAATTTGAATCAAATTTTAAGCAACTTAAATTTTAATATGGTAAAAAAAAAGAATTTTAGTGTACTCAAATTTTACATATTAAAAATTTAATACGTAAAAAATAAATTTAAATCGAAACTTTATAAATAAAAAAATATAAATTTTAATTGATTCGAAGCAAATTTTAAACCGGACTGAAAGCTTAAGTAGAGCTCAAATCGACTCGAACAGTTCGAATCAAATTTTAAACAACTCAAATTTTAATATGTAAAAAAAAATTAGTCTTCTCAAATTTTAATATTTAAAAAATATAGTTTTTAATAGACTTAAATTTTAATATATAAAAAATAAAATTTAATTAGTTCGGATCAAATTTAATCGGCTCGAATTTTAATACGTACAAAAATTTAAAGAAAAAATTATATTACACGAGTCACAAGGCGCAACAAGTGTGGTTTGTGGGTCTGATTAGTTTTTTATAAAAGACACCAAACAGTGTCATTTTAAGAACAACAGGGGCTTCTGTTCCTCCCGAACAACAGAGGAGCTAGATCTTTGTGTGTGTGCTTTGTCAAAAAAATTAGGTACCTAGCTGCGAGAAAAAAGATAAAACAGTCTGGTTATTAGGAAAATATCATATAAGTTCTACTTTTCGTAAAATAAATTATTAAATCTTAACATTTTTTAGGGTTAATTGCATTGAAAGTCTCCATGCTTTGTGTTTCATTTTAGTCCTCAATGTTTCAATTGTATCATTTTGGTTCTTGAAATATTTAATATATTTCTATATGGTCCTTCAAGTAAATAACGTTCACATTGCTAACGATTTTTTATCATAAACTTATCATGTAATACATAAATATGGATAAAAATAATAATTTTGATAGCTCTTAAACAAATTTTGGGTAGTCCTTGACAAAAAATATGTAATATGGGTAGCTTTTGACCAAAATTTGGATAGTGTAAAGCCCCAAATACCACCCTGGACGACATTACCTTCTAACATCCATTTACATCATGAGAGCACTAAATAATCCATCCATAAGTAAATTTCATTCATAAAAAATATAGAATGTTCACAATATTGTCCCAAAAAAATAGACCCATCTTGGCCTTTACATTCCAAAAAATTAACAAATGTAGCGCACCGGAATATATCAAAATATAAACTAGACTTTACATTATTTCAAAAGAATATCCTAGTCTAGTACAAAAGAATGTGTCGCTCTAAGCGTCCACCTCGGGATCTACCTCCCCGTCTAGCTGAGTCTCCCAGTGTATGGGCTGCTCGACTCCCAACTCCTCATTTAGTACATGATCTAAAAATTTATAATTTGTAGGGGATGAGCACGAAGCTCTGTAGCAAAATTTTCTCAAACTCAAACAAGGTTTAGAAAAATGTAAACAGGTCGGTCTTATTTAACAAAATAACATATATAATTTTTGAAATAAAACAAGGACATTTAGATCGATCTCAAGTTTATACAACAACGATAAATACATGTAAACATTAAAAAGTATGTCTCAAAGGAAACCATTGCCAAATAGTTAGGAAAGGCGTCTGCCGTTGCATTGTCCTATATCAATGCATCAGTTCCGACTTAATCCAATTCATGTTCTCATCTAGATATATTGATATATATTGGTTCATCTCATGCTAGGTACGTTGATTGTTTCTCAAGAATCTACCCAACGAATATACCTAGTTCACCAATCACAATCACAAACACTTTGGGAAAGGGCGTCTACCATCCTAATGGCAGTGACGAATCCCTTCCCAGGAAACGTATACCACCCCTAGTTCGAACTCCAGTGAACGATAGTGGTTGTATTACCAAATGACAACCTACTACAAGTGTTAGGAAACCATCTCACCCTCACCGGGGTAGACTAACCTCTAACACTCTACGGCACCTTTCGATGGCAATTCAAGTCCCTCACAACAACCATACAATAAGGAAACCAACATATTCTCAATTAACTAACAATTTCTAAAGTATGAATAAAACTCCCAATTTCATCATATGTAATTTTCAATAAATAATTATGAAAAGTCCAAGAGATCAAAATTCAATCATTTATTACTCCACACAAAGTTCTATGGTTCCAATTTCAATAATAAAGGAAGAATTTAAGAGAAAATTTATCACTTTCCAAATTCTAGGGGTTTTCAAACAAAAGAGGATTTTCATGGGTATTCAACCCTAACTTTGTTTAAAACATGTAATCTTTACCCAAAAGACTAAGAGAGGATGATTTCATATCATTTATATCACATTTATAACAAAACATACATATATACATAACACTAATCTCAATGAAAGAGAAAGAGAAGAAATCCCCTACCTTGTTCTTAGAAGCTAGGTTTGATCTTGACTAACTCCTTTAAACTCTTGTTTTTCTCTTCCTTTCTTCCTCTCTTCTCTTCCTTTCTTTCTCTCTTAGGGTTTCTAAGGTTGGAGGGCTGAAATGGAGTCAAAATAGGTGACCTTGGGTATTTATAAGGCTAAAAATCGGACCAAGATTGCGACTTTTAATAGTCAGATCACTTCCGGCCGTACCGGTGTACGTCGAACTCTCTGGATCAGTTTGCTCCGGTACGCAGTACCGGAACGGTTTTTGTCCAGTTTTTCCCTTTTGTCATTTTTTCATTTCTAATCCATCTTACTCCCTTCCAAAGTCATCCCAAACCTCTCCAACCCACATTTTTACCCCAAACCTATTTAATACAAGTTCTAGGACCTGAAATTTCATATTTTTACTTATTAAAACTAAAATTCAACTATTATTCCCACTAACGTTTTAAATCTCTACTTTTTTAAGCTACCAAATTTAAACACACATCGCTACACATATCCACCTTTTTACCACTATTATTTACTATATATCTATGTATATATATAGAAAAGAAAATGCGGGGTATTACAGATAGCTCATGATCAAAACTATGTCATTTAGATTGCTATTTAACCAAAAATTTGAGTAAAAATTTGGTCAAGAATTATCCAGTATTTTTTTTGTCCATATTTATGTATTATGTGACAAGTTTATGGTAAAAAATTGTTAGCAATCTGAAGGATGTTTGCTTGAGGGGACCATATAGAAACATATTCAATATTTCAGGGACCAAAATGATGCAGTTAAAATATTGAGGACCAAAATGAGATAAACTCCATACTTTGGGGATCTCCAATGCAATTAACCCTGGGTTTTAAGATAATCAAGTTAAATTTTTATAATTTATGTCAAGTTAGTTCAATACTCTCTTATTTATATCTTTATTTCAACTTTTCCTTTTCTCATTAAACCCTCAATTATAATTTTGTTTATAATTTTTTCATCAAACAATAATTATACTATTGTTCATAATTTTTTGATAATTTTTAATTTATTTAAAAATTAGAAAGTAAATATAATAATTATTTATGATTTTGTAATGGTTTTTACAATTATTTTACTTTTAGTTGACCTTGTGTATCAGTTTCTATTTTTGACAAACAAAAAAATTGTGGTCAATCATCCTATTAATGATATACACTATATTTTGAATAATTCTTCAAAATTTTCAATGTATTTTTTTGGACACCTATTGAAAATGTAGGACTTAGTTGTATTACTAAAAAACTAATATGAGCTAATGGTTTTTTGTCACAAAAAATAGAATTTATTGGTTATTTTCTCTTTTTTTTTTTAGTTAGGCAGGAAAGGAAGACAACGAGATTCCCACTCACAATATTTAAGATCCAATAGTGAGGGCGGTAACTATTAAGCCATTCACTAACCTCAAATCATTTTGGATTTAGATAATGACTAATTCAACATGGATAAGACTCCCCTTTAATTCTCAAATAATTGGACAATTCTATAATTCTCTTTGAACGTTATGGATCCATCCACATTAGCACATTTGAGTTAGTGACAAATTCCTTACCTTCCAATCGGAAGATCGAGATGTAAACTTGAAAAAAAAATATCATCCTTTGAGATCACATGAATCTGTTGGCGTACGAAACTACACCCACGCCCTTTTAGCTTTGTTAATAAAGTACACGGATCTCTTCAGATATGACATATTGGATAAACATTATCCTTAAGCGGAATGGATCATCACTCATGATGAAACGCGTGGGAGTAACATATTACATAGGGGCTAAATAGGCTAATTTTAATTCACTCAAATAAACCCTAATTTATAACCTAATTTTACCTCAATTATCTCTTTTCAATTTAATGAAACGATTAAAGTTGAAAACCCCTTCTATCCTAGAACAATCCTACGAACCATGTTGATTGAAGTTATTGATTTGCCGATTTTACAATTAACTTTCAATCTTACACGGTAGTCCAAACCAATGCAAGCAACAATCAACCAAGCCATTATGTATGATATGAATGCTTAATCAATCAAAACATCAAACACGTAGTGCTCGAGTGTGCATCAAATTTCAATGTGAACAAATCTAACAATAAAGAATAAAAATAATTTGTTGACGCAGAAATCCTCCTCTGAAAAAATCGCAAGAAAACACTCTATGTTCACCAAAGCTTAATCTACTACTTCGAAGTCAGCTTATGTAAACCCCCACACTTTTATTTTATAACTACATAGCAAGTAATTGTTTTTGAAGATGCTTATATGTGTAATGATGTATGTATGAAATATATAGATTGTAAGAGTAGCAATAAGAATGTTAGTTGAGGTAATAAGGTATGTTGTAGAAGATTGAAAGTATTCCAGAGTGAAATCACACTTTAGAGAAAATTTGGGAATTTAGGATTTTGGATACTGCCTAGTATTTTAGCCATAACTTTTTACACTAAAGTCCATTTGATCTGAAATTTTGACATTAGATAGTAGACACCCAGAGCTACAAAAGTGTATTTCAAAAATATTTTCTAAATTGACTCCTAAATAGGTGAAAACTGCTCTGAAAGTTGGGACAGAAAGTTGCCACGTCCGGAAGCTCCAAGCTTCGTCCGAGCGATACTATTTACTTATCTTTCATCCAAAACAGAGACTTTGGGCCGTCTGGACGCCCTAGGCCCGTCCGGACAGTATCATATATATTTACCCAGATCAATCGCGATTTTTCCCTAATTCTTTCCTTCTAAATATACTAAAGCCGCCTCCTTCACCCCATTTCACCCATTTCTAACCCTAGAGAGCTTTGGGGAGGAAGAAGGAAGGGAATTCTCACCTCAAAATAGATCAAATCCTCAAGGTCTTCACACCAAACTAAGGAAGAAAGTAGGGATTTTCTCTCAATCTTTCACATTGAGTCTAGGTATATATATATGTATCTTTCTATAAATCTTGGATATGTGTTAGGAAATCTTTGATTCTTTATATTCTTACAATCAATGTCATGTTTTGAACAATGTGATGGTTTATTAACCATTATATATTTCTTTTTCATCTTTAAACATTGATTTTTAAGAAAAATTGACTTTTCTCTTGGTATTTGCTTGGTTTTCACTTTCTAAACTTAGTGTTTGATATTGTGCAACAAAAGATGTTTATAATGATCTCTTGCTTATTTTCTCTTCAATTATTCTATAGTAATGTTCATGTAAAATTGAGGATTTTGGCATATGCTTGTTGTTTTGAGAAATTGTGGAGTATGGTATCTCTTGGAGGTGTTTAAATGACCATGGGTGGCCGTTGACCGGGTATCGTAGAGTGGGTAGCCGCGTTTCTCACTCCGTGTGAGTTTAAACTATCCTACCACTCGTAGTGGGGTTGGGCCTTGCGAGGACCAAACTACTATCGCTTACGGGTGCCGTGTATGAGAATTAGTATACTATGCCTGGGTTGGATTCGTTATTGCCGGTGCATTGATATAGGACAATGTAGTCGGTAGATGCCCTTCCCGAAGTTTGATATCCTTGCGAGGATTTATGTGTGTGCGGGCTAGGATATTCTTGATGTGCTTATTCATGCGATGTTTTACATCAGACTTGAGATACATTTTGGTTATGGTTTATTGTACCAGAAATGGTTTCTACAAGAATTTCGGGAAGTATGGAATTCCGCGAGAACTTGTGGAAAACGATTTATGGTGGAATGGTGTATTACTTGTATATTGGTTTCATTCATTGTTGATATGATTAACTTGGAAATGCTTTCTCTTTGGAATGGTTATATATTGGAGAATTGGTTTTGCTCTTTTACTTAATTATTCTACTATTTAAACTTGAAATCTATTGAAATGTCACAGTTTTCCTTCAAAAGTTATATATACTATTTGCGAAATGTGACCGACCATTTTTATATATATTTTTAAACCTTGTTGGAGTTTGGGAGGATTTTCTACAGAGCTTCGTGCTCACCCTCTACAGTTAAACATTTTACAAATTATGGGCCAGATGAGGAGTTCGGTGTTTATGAGCCGGGCCATGGAGAGGCTTCATTAGAGGGATACTTGAATCCCGAGTGGAACATCTAAAGATATTTTTTTTTATTCTAGACTAGGATATTCTTTTGAAACACTGTGTAGTCTAGATTTCTATTCTAATTTTCACTGCGCTATAATAGTTAATGTTTGAGAATGTAAAGGCCAAAGATGACATAATCTTTTGGGATAATGTTATAAATATTTATGGATGAGGGATGATGTCTCATTTATTTATGGGTTATCTTAGTGCTCTCATAATGTAAATGATTTTAGATAGTAATGTCTACTTATAAATGGACCCGATGTGGTCAATGTAGTATAAGTGCACAAGTTGTGTTTTGGGTAGAGCTCCCCGTACAAAGGAGACTTTACCCGAATTCCGTTAAATTAAGGAACCCCGGTATTTGGGGCATTACAACTTACTAGTACTCGAGTCTTATACCTCAACTGATATCATGGTTAGACGCTCATTTCCGTCAACAAAACTCTTTACCAGATACAACCACTGATGTTACGGATAACTTCACTTGAACTTCCTATCACACGGTTCGTTTAGGCCTCAAGTACACCTAGGACTCACCCAAGAATCTTGGTATACACACTGTTCAATGGTTTGATTGGTCTCCAAATCTAGATCTTCTTCAATTTGGATTAATTTGGATTTGGATTTTAATTTGGACCATAGGGATCTAGGGTTCTTCAATGATCTCTTTAGGTTAAAGAGGCTGAAAATAGGCTTACAAAATGATACTATAGCTCAGGAAGACTCCCCCTATTTATAGGCTCAAAATAGAGTTAGTCTTGGAGACTAAGTAGACCAAAATTTGCGAGTGATCGCTTGAGTAGTGAGAGGGTGATGATTGTTAGAATGAGATAAGAAATCAAACCACAATAGTAGAGTGACCCAAATGGTAGTCTCCATTGCCCACTCATTCAGTCTCTCCCGATTTTATTTAAAGACTGCTCTAATTGAAGAAAAACGAGTAGAATGAGGTCCCTACAAGTTTTAAGCTAGAAATCGAGCAAAAAATTGTCTCCTTGAGCACTAAAGGGTGTTGCTTAAGAGGGGTCTAATTAACGACTCAAATTTGTGTTTTCAAACTTAATAAAGATTGAGAAAAAATTTTCTTTAAAGAATACCTAGGAGTCATTAAATAAGGATGAATGCATAGGTTACATATTGGGAGTCATTAACCTAACCACCCTAGGTCTAAAGTTAAATAAGGATGCTAAGGACTCTAAGGTCATTACCTTTGTCCAAAGCATAAATATGATGCCCCAAAAACCAGGAGTCCTTTCTCAACCCATTGATCACCCATCAACCCGTGAAAATGCCTGAGTACTGCATAACCTGATACCACATCGTTACACCTCATTCACCGAGATCATAATGATTGATTGAAAATAGTGTCGTTCCAAACCTCTCAACACCACCCTCAAATGTGTGTATGGCTTATAGGACTAAGGGAGTGTCACTCTCCCTCGGGATGATGCAAGAGATTAGGCGATAACGGAATGTGAATGGTGAGAAATGGATGAACAAAATATGTGTGAAATGAAATGTGGAATGTGCACAAAAGCGCTCCCCAATTGCAAGGAGTCTTTCGTGGTCGGTGTTTTACTTGGAAGAGTATTCCAAGGTCGTCTCCTCAGGGAAGGAAAGAGAGTTTTGTGAAAGTAATTTTGCAAAAGTGAAAAGAAAGTGTAAAATCTTGTATTTGAGTTTTGTGTTTGGTTTGTAAATGAAAATGCAAGAAAATAAGTGTTGACTAATCCAAAGGATTCATTCCAATGGAAATACCAAATCAACTCAAAGCCTTCCTCCGATTGAGCATGAATGAACGATTGATTCGGGGGAAGCTAGGGACGAGATTGGTGAGTATCTAAGCATAACCCGTGACTAGGCCTACGGGATATCAAAGGCTCACCAACTCATCCACTCTCAACCCCGTGAAACCGAACCATTTGACTCAAAAGGGAGGAATGAAGAAGAGTTGAAATAGAATCCCCAAGAGGAGGTCTTCCCTTGGATTCACTAACTTAAATCCTAACTACTCATATTAAAAGCAAGACATTCATAATATAAAGAGACAAGGATGAAATGGAGATTAAAACTTAACTAAATGCAAGAAATCTTAAACTAAGAAGAGAAATCAACAATACCCATTTTAAACTAAGAAATTAAGAACTTGAAAGCATAAATGGTGAAATCTAAGTTACACAACTAAACTTGAAATAGACTTGAAGTAAATGACATTAAGGCAATAAAATAAAGATTACAAGAGTATGAAAGCTTACTACAACAATAGCAAGTGAAATGGGAGAAAAAAATGCAAAAAATGAAATTTACTATTCATCATCTTCAACCTTGAAACTCTCTCTCTATATCTACTCCTAAGCTTAGGTAGCCAACTCTCCTATTTTTGTTGAATAATGTTGAGATATATGGGGTGTGTGTCTTCAATTTTCGTCCATGAGGGTCCCCAAGGTGTAATAGTAGGCCATCCCATCCATAGGGGCTGAGTGATAGCTCTTGACAAGATAGCCTACAACCCCATGTGCAGCCCACTTCACTCCCATGTTTCATTAATGCCAAGCCTCCAAAAGTCCAAGAGCAGGTGTACAATGTTGTGGACGTGTCAGAAGAGTGGGGGAGAAGTGCTGGTGGGACCCTCAAAGCAGGAAGTTTGAGCAGCAGAACGACAGACTCTACCGGTAGGATACTCTACCAATAGGGTCTACCGGTAGGGTTTACTCCAGTAGCTTAACCCTACCGGTAGGTTACTCTACCGGTAGGGTTTCTGCTATACTGGACCACCTTCGGTAGAAATGACATAACTCTTGATCTAACCGTTGGATTGAGCTGAAATTTTGA
>CM042190.1:6199538-6236383 GCA_023539305.1 Ilex asprella | reverse complement strand
TATATATATATATATATATATAGATGCTTAGATTTAGATTTTTTTTATGTTATTATTTATTATACTAAAAACAAGGTTGGTTCTCAAATAACTTAGATATCTTGAAAAAGGTTTAAGTTTAAACATAATTTCGAAGATAATTTTTTTTTGGTTGAGTTGTTCACAATTTTAGCTCATGCGGGCCAAGAGCAAAAATAATTTTTTTTTGGTTGAGATGTTCATAGTTTTAAATCATGCGGACCAAGAGTAAATTTTTATTTTATTTTATTTGGTTAAGTAATTTTTTTTTTGGTTAAGCCATATACAGTTTTAACTCTTGCAGTTTAGGAGTAACATGCAGTTTAGGCTCGTGCGTAAAAGATTGATGCTTTATTTCAAGTGTAGAAGTGCTTTTGAAACTTCTCATTGATTGGGTCGATCTTCTTGAAGTCATCCTTGTTAGCTATCTTGTATGTGAAAATTTCCCCCCTCTCTTGAATTATATATGGAGCTGGTTTGAATTCATTTGTTGAAGATAATTCTTGTGATTGTAATTCTTCCGTTATTTGATCAACGGTTACATAGTTCACAAAAATACATTTTTCCTTGATGTCTGCATTATGCACCTTTTTTTGTTTTTCATTATTTCTCGAAGACTGTTGTTGATTGGTAAGCGTAATTTGGGTATTATCATCAACATCCTCTATTGTTTTTACAAACTTTGAAGCATGATGTCTATGTCGCCTCCTTTTTTTCTTGACTTTCTTGAGAGAACATAGTTCGCTGTGGTAAACCAAATCTCTAAGCTATGTAGAAGCCTTTTGTAGAGCATTTGAAGAAGAAGTTTCCCTATTCAGTCGATCAAACATTGTTCATCGACCATCTTGTTTACCAAGTCAATCAAAAGCGGCAACACGAGGCTGTGTGGCCTTTTCATCTTTACACTCAGATTTGAATCATGATGGAATTTGATGAGGCCTTTTTTAGCTTGATTGGCATTGGAGAAAGAGAACATCTTAAAAAAATTATGTCGTATGATAAAGGGAGGAATCTCCCTTTATCATTCCTTGTATTATTTTTGATTCATCAATTGGCTTCATTGGCAGAACTAAATCAAGTTTTTCAAGCTAGTGTGGTTCACCTTTATCATATCCTGCATTTTTGAAAAAAAAAATTAATGCGAGGATCAAATCAACTATCTTTACGATCTTTTATTGTCTCCATTACTGAAGCTTTTACAAAGCTCCTTAGAGGAGAGTTAGAGATTGTAAGTTTTGATAATTGAGTTACAGGTGAGGTTATGTCTTTCTTCAAATGTTGGATGTCGCCTGTCGAAAGTTGTTCTTGAGTTACAGGTAAGATTGGTCTTTGACACGATGCTAGGAAGGACTTTTGAGATGATTTTTGTCTCAGAGTAGAGCGTGATCTCCGTAATGACACATTTCACTTCTCCATCTTGGAAATATTTGAAGAATTGGTGCAATGTTGATGGCACAACTCGTCTCATGAAGCCAAGATCGTCTCAATAGTAGATCGTAAGATGTTTTGGAGTCAATGACATGGAAGCAAACATATGACACCAATTCTTTGATTTTGATTTTGAGATGAATCATACCCATGGCCCGTTGCCTTCGTTGATTGAAGTCTTGAATTGTCAGCTTACTCTTTAACAACTCATCCATGAAAATTTTAAGTTGCTTCATGGTGCGAATTGGGATGATGTTGACAGCCAATACACGGTCAATTAATTTATGAGACACCTTATAATCTTGAATATATCCATTGACATAAAGGGGTTTGTTGTGTGGACGAGACCCTAGCTGTAAATCTTCATCACTGAAGGAGATTGTTGCCATACAATCAACACGACTAACCCGATTGGCAGCAGTTAGAATATTCCTTTTGAATCTTTTTGGATCGATCAAAGCTTTTATCAATGCCTGACGGGTTTCTTTGGATAATTCAAGGGTCTTGGACAAAGTCAAATTTGATGGCATGTCCTTCAACTTTGCATTCATCTTTTTGTCTTCTAGTACTTCTTTTTGTGCACTTTTGACACTCGAACATTTGACTTCATGAGCGCTAATCACAAAAGATGTGACCAATTCCCTTACAAAGAATTGGTTGGAAAAGTACTCCAACAAAGTAATAGGTATGCTAGAAGACAATTTATAGTCTTCATCTTCAATGGTTGTTGGCTTAGAAGGAACTCTTATTTTTGTCCTGCGTCTTCAATTTCAGCGAGAATGAGATGCCCTCTTTCTCTTGGGGTGTACCGACTTATTTGATAAAAGAGACAAATGTTGTATCTTATGGCATTTACAAAGCTTCACCATAGTCCATTCCCCCAGATCTTTTTCAATAATAGTAGAATCATCCAAAGAATGCCACTCATTGGGATTGAGTTCCAAGATTGGTGCCCTTAGCATGAGTTTTGTGTCATCTGGTAGATTAGATGACTTCATATTAGCACTTGAAGTTCGATATTTATCCTTTTTGGTTGATGAAAGTTGAGCAACCATCTCCGATCTCATCTTTCGATTCAAACGATGATGCCCAAAAATCTAGATCATCTATTATTAGCTCATAAAGCTTTGGAATGTTGGGGTTTTCGTGCCTCCGCATATCTGGGTAAGCATAAACTATCGTCACCTCGTCATTAACAATGAATTTCACCTGCACAACTTTATTAGGAAGGAAAGCAGTGAGTTCCTTTCCTTCAATTGATGTTGTTTCTTCTATGGAGGTGGAAGAATTTAATAATTGTGATGGTTCCTTAAGGTGTATGTGAGGCAACGATTGTACTCCTTTATTTGAGATTGGTATAGGGTCAAAAGACTCAAAAGTGACCATTGTCACATTTGCAGTTGTTGTATCTTCATTGGAATTGAATTTGATTTTCTGCTCATTTAGCAGGTGAAGAACCTCTTCCTTCAATATAAAACATTTTTCAAGGAGATGGCTAACAATCCTATGATATTTGCAATATTTTGGATTATCAACCATTCCTACTTCTTCTTGTCGTTTAGGCGTTGGGAGCTCGATGAGTTTTAATTTGAGCAACTGATAAAAGATATCAAAAACTTCAGCATCAGAGAAGGGGATAGTTTTTTCCTTCAAGTTCTTTTAAACTTGGTCTTGTCTTTTGTTGGACCTGATATTGAGTAAACTTAGCATTGAAGTATGTATTTGACCTTTGTTAGAAATCTTCATTGGTGTAGTGACAATTGCCATAACTTCTTATGCTTTGAAAGGTTTCACATTTTTCGTTTCATGAGGATCACTTATCAAGTGACTTCCATGTTTGGAGATTTGGATCTCCAAGTCATGGGCTCGTGTTGCTAGTTTTTTGAAAGTATGAGACATGTTTCCTTGGAGAATATAGAGTAGTCCCCAATGCATCCGTTGGACACACATATCAATCGAAGAAGCTTTACTAATGCAATCCTTGCAATTGAGAACAAGACTCCTCCAACGTTCGATGTAATCAATGATAGGTTCATCTTTTCTTTGCTTTGTTCCTGCAAGTTTCGGAAGACTTATTGTTCGTCAAGTGTTATAGAATCGAGTGAGGAATTCCCATTCAAGGTGGTCCTAGTTGTTACTAGTCACGACTGTTAGATCAGTGTATCAGTCAAACGCAGCCCTTCTGAGGCAACGAACAAATTGTTTCACCATTAGGTCGCCGTAGGTACCAACATTATTGCATGTTTCAATGAAATAGGCAACATGCTATTTTGGGTTGCCTTTCCCATTAAACTGTTGAAACTTCGGGGGTTGGTAGCCTATTGGCATTTGTATTTCGTCAATTCGTTTGGTATATGGCTTCACATATACCAACGAAGACTGGGGAACTCCTACATACTGGGCTCGAATGGTATCAACAATCATATGTTAAAGTTGTTGGACAAAGAGTGCATCAACAAACATTTGGGAAAAATCTCACATGATATTTTGTGCCATGGCTCGATATATTGCTCTTGTTTTTGTTGTTGTTCTAAAAACTTTAGATTTTCTTGCATTTTAGTATCAGATGGACTTGGAGTTTTTTGACTGCTTCCTTTTGAAGGTTCTTGCAATTCAAGTCAGTTTATGAGTGCGGCGATTTACATTTCTTTTCCTTCAAGAGCCTTGGTGAACATCTCTATTGTAATAATGAGTTGTTGAAGATGTTCTTTAGATGAAGTGGCTTTGGTCACCATCACAGACATAGGCGTAGCGGAGCCCGAGGAATACCCCACTTCTGCTTAGGAGAAATCTTGGAGTAAGATTCAGTCATCGAGCCTGTGCTAGAGTGTGTGTCGGGAAAAGAATCGTTCGTTTCTTCCTCTAAATCGATAGAAGAATAGGCAAATTGTCTCTTTTTGGTTGGAAGAGTTCTTTTTGCTTTGCCTAGATCGATGCTCCATCGATGGCAAAAGTTGAGATTTGACTGCCTTTGCTCTAGCACGGGCTGTTTGAATTGAATCCTTGACCAAGTTCGTTGCTTGTCAGGCTTGTTAGATTTTTGACTTGAGAGATGAGAGGAAGAGAGTGTGCCACTGGGTGTGCCAAATTTGTAACCACAAATTTCGCGAATAAATTAACATAAAATAAGGTCAAGTTACAATAGTCAATTTCATTGACTTTAAGTAAAAAATCTAGTGTTGACTCTCTTCGCGTGCTTCTCACATGCACAGTCCTCTGATTCTTGATGAATTTGATGAAGATGATAAATTTAGTGAAGATGAGGGTCTGATTGGCGTATTTCTCGCTCTTCAATTGATGGTGGCTTTGGTGGATTTGATGAATACGAGAGCTAGATCAATGTATGTCTCGTTTTTCAATTTGATGATACTTTTGATGAATCTCCTCACCATTCTTCGTTTTGAATGACTTGAAGATGATTTGAATTTCTTGAAGAAAGACCTTGGCGATGTGTTTTTCTTCCTGGAGATGAACTTGAAAGACTTTAATGAACTTCGAGCAGAGTTTTCACTTATCTTCTTTCCTTCTTGGCTTCTTATCTTTTTTCTCCTCTTTTTGCCCCTCCCCTAGACCTCTATTTATAGTGTTAGTAATAATTATTCATATAAGAGTGATAGTTATCTATATAAGAGTAATTTTACCTAATTACACTTATATGGACTTTAGGTAATGAGCTACCCATAAATTTGAATCATGTGAGCTTTAAAATTTTCAAAAAACAAAAAATCCAAAAACTTGGAATTGACTTTAAAGAACTCTTAATTGCAGACACCTCTCTATATAATATAAAGACTTTATAACGAGATATCTACCAGACTACCAAATAGAATGAGGCAAAAGCACAGGTCGCACGTTCTTCTGCATATCAATTATAACTCTATCTCATTAATCCTTACCTAACTTTTATGGTACGCAACAATATTGAAATCAAACGAGAAAAAACAAGAATATATAACTACCGAAGAAATTTGTTTGAATTCCTTTGAATTCGTTTGAATTCCTAGGTAATGTGTTAATCAAATGATTCAAATCAGGAATAGAACTTCAAGAATATATAACATCAAAAGTAAGATAATTGCCAGAGGAAGTGCAAAGTGCAAGATAAAAAAAGTTACAAAGTTTTTTAAGAGTTCAAAACTACGGAAGAAATTTTACAAAAAATCTAGAGTAAACTACATACATGTCCTTTAAATTATGACACTTGTATCATTTAAACCCCTAAACTAATTTTTGTGTCAATTGACTCATTAAACTCTAAAATTTTAGTAATTAAGTCTCTTAAATAGTTTTTATGTCAATTGAGCCCCTAAACTCTAAAATTTTAACAATTAAACTTTTTATAGCAGAAACCGTTAAGATTTTTAAACGGGATGTCTCACGTGCTCACCACATGAACAACAAATTAAGAGTATTTTAAACTGTTCGTTCGAAACCTATCAATTGAAGAACCTCATTTGTTTTACCCATCAACCAAAACCCTAAACTTAAACCTCTTTCATTCCCCACCAAATGAAACAAATCAACAAGTTCTTCTATGAGGTATACAAAACATATTACATAAATATGGGCTATTCAAAGAATTTAGGAGCTCAATTGACTGAAAATTAGTTAAGAAACTTCATTGTTAAAATTTTAGAGTTTAAGAACTCAATTGATAAGAAAATTAGTTCAATGATTTAATTGACACAAATGTCATAATTTAATGGTCATTTGTGTAGTTTACTAAAAAAGCTATCCCAAAAAGATATTCACCACCGAGAAAAACTAAAGAAGGATAAAAGAGATGATCTGGAAAAATAAAGATAAAACTCTATGGTGGCGAATTATAGTCCTTTTATCACCACAAACAGCACCTTGCTGCTTCTTTTTAACAATATTAAAACGATAAGAGGATATTTTCCAACTATATTTGAATCCAAAATATGCATCTACAAGTCAACCAAAAGTCGGAAATATGTTCTTAGTCATATGAACGCATAACTACGAGGTCGTTGGACCATTAACTTATAGAAGTATATTTGGTTGCGTTGCTTGCAAGAATCCGTGTACAATTAATGGCAAATCACAAAACGGAGCGTGGCCTATACTAGAACAGCATTATATACAAAATTGAAATAAGATTATGTGGCTTCATATAAATTCCTATAGTTTTATACTGTTTCACAGGGAATGTATGTTCTTGACCCTCTGAATTGCTTGCTTTACCTTACTTGATGGTTCTTCATACAGGATTGCAGGATCGTCAAACTCCTTTGCAAAGCTAGGTTCCCCAAGGAAAGCACGGAACGAGTCTACAACTGAATTTGACAGGGAACTGAAGTTGTATCCTCCTTCCAAGAAAAACACGCAGCGGCCCCCACATAAATCTCTAGCGAGTTGCTTGATGCTAGAAGAAAGCATGTAGTATGTCCCGGTTGTGAATTGCAGATTGGCTAGTGGATCCAATACATGCCCATCATAACTGCAAATGGTTTGATTACATGTAGTTTTAGAATAAGTGAACTAAAGGCAACAACTTCATGTGAGCTATTATTATGGAAGTCATCATTAAGAAGAGTGCAAAATACACGAAGACCCCTTATATGCTAGAGATACATCCACAAACACACTCAGTTTAAATTTGCAAAGAAGCAATATATAAACCATAGCTGAAAAGAATGCTTTCAGTCCACAAAATTTTCCACACCTAATTGTTTATTTCTTTAAGTGACCCATCTACTTCGTCACCGAGACTGACAACAATGAATAGAATGCGTAGTTGAAATAACCAAGTTCACAATTATTTATGTAACCCATAGGGAAGCAAATCACCCTGCTGAAACAAGAATAATATCTGGCTTGAATATCTGAGCACATGGTACAATGACTTCATCAAACACGGTTCGCATAGCTATATCACCCGATCCTCCTGGTAAAGGCAGGTTTAGAGTAGCTCCTTCACCATTCCCATGACCTATCTCATCCATTTTGCCAGTACCAGGATAGCTTCCATCCTGCATCAAATCAAAATACAATTTAATATGTGAATTTAGGAAGCACAAACACTTCATCTTAGCCAAAATGTCGGTGTCGGACACGTCTGGGACATGGACATGCTAAAATAAGTGTCTAATTTTTTTATTGTTTTTTTTTTTTAGAACACGTTCTGGACGCATTAGGGACACGCAACTGATTCGCTCAAGACACGTTGGGAGACACATTTTAAAATTATAATTAATAGTTATTTTTGTAATTTTAAAGAAATATGGGTCAAAATCATAATATAAAAGAAATAAGTAGGGTCTTTCCATCGTCAATCCATTGCTTGCTTTGCTTCATCATTGGTATGCCTAGGTTTATTGGTTCAGAAGTGTTACCAGAAAACGTATGACCTCTTATGATCCTTGATCTAGGTTGCACGACCCCAAACGTGGGTCGTTCGCGACCTGGATCGCTCAAATCTCCGACCTCTATCAAACCAATCACTAAATCAAAACTCAGAATCAGATCTCCAATATAAACCCTAAACCCATATTAAACCAAATCATTGTAAATATCAGAAATTGCAAAGATTAAGCTATAATAGGCCAAACCGAGTGAAAAATGAATATTAGGTTACATACTCGATGGATCCCACAAAAATTTTCGGATTACTACATCGAAAAGTGCTATGGATCACGTTTGTTTGCCACGATCGACAGTCGCCGTCGAAGACTGCTTCCCGTTGCACAGAATGCTTGGTTCCCATCAAAGACTGGTTCGAGTTTGATGTGGTTCTCATCGCAGATCTCTATCTCTCTCTTTGCCGACTTTGCATCTAGCATATCAATTGATCTCTCTCTCTTTTTGCTTCGACATTTGTGTTCTTCTCGTTCGATTCTCTCTTTTTCTTTCTCTCTCTGCAAATAGTTGTTGAGCTATATTTTTATATACCGAGAATTTTTCGGGGATAGATAAAACTGGTAAAGCAATTGCTAAATTTTTGTTGAAAGCCATCGAAGAAGTAGATCCATTAAATGTCATTCAAGTAGTGACTGATAACGCAACAAATTGTAAACTTGCGGGGAAAGAGGTGGAACAGGTACACAATCAGATATTTTGGTTTCCTTGTGTTGTTCACATTCTGAATCTAATTTTTAAAGATTTTGCAAAGGATTTTAGAAATACTTATAGAATGGAAAAGTCTATTGTTAAATATTTCTTCAACCACACACATGCTTTGACTATATTTAGGGCTCAATATAAATTTAAGTTATTAAAAGTGGCTAACACTAGGTTTGTATCGCATTATATTCTATTGAAGCGACGTGTTGACTGTAGAGAATCCTTTGCAACTAGGTAAAAAAATTAAATTTTGTGATAGTAAAGGTAAAAAAATAGGTGAGATTTATGAAAATATAGACAATATGTTTAACGAAATAAAAGATATTATGAGGGGTGAAAAACACGTTGATAAATTTCTCTAGATTGAAAAAATTGTGCTTGACAGATGGGAGAAGATGAATATTCTTTCGTATTGTCTTGGGTTTGCACTAACACCACAATTTTATGACCCAATATCTTACTAAGCTAGCACCGGGAGGTACAGTTAGGAAAACTCCAAATCAAGATAGATAGGTCATCATAGGTGTTATGAAAGATTTTGAAAAGATAGCAGAAAATGTAGAAGAAGCAAGAGAATTGTGAGAACAGAATGTACATTTTCACTTGCAAAAAGGTCTTTATGCTATGGCGGTTACTCAAATAGATGTCGTGACCATGGATGCTATTGATTGGTGGTCCACATATGGTTCAGAAACTTTAGAATTAGTAGTTGTGGCGAAAAAGATACTAATTTAAATTACAAGTTATTTATTTCTATTGTTAATTATCATTATTAATGTGTCTTATTATTTTTTCATAAAAAGTGTTATCACAATATATTACAAATTCTTCAATTGAAAGAAATTGGAGCATGTATTCATTTATTCACAATGTTCAGAGAAACAGATTGAATTCTACCAGTTGACAAATTGGTTTTCATCCATTCAAATATTCGCCTCTAATCACGTTTCAGTAAAAGTCATAAAGATGACCTTTTTAAGAAATATGATATAAATCTAGAACACACATATATAGATGATTCTAGTGTGAGATTGGAGGATTTGCAATGGAAATCCTTGGAGGATGACAATACAAATAGTTCTACTATTGCTAGAGATGAAGATCGGGAAGCTTCATCCTTACATGCTTCTATGCTTGTCTCTATTGACTATTCACCTATTAGTTCTACCAGACCACCACTCCGTTATTTTGGACTACATCAGACTCAAATTAATAACTTTGTAAGAAGAGGTAACACTACGAAAGATAGAAAGAAAAAAGTTGACAATTAACTCATGTTCTTCAATTTTTTCTCATTATCAAGTAATTTTTATTTGAGATTTGTTAGATGTTTAAGAGTGTTATTTTGATTTTTGCTTCAAGTAGGAAGCTATTTAATCGCTCTCTAGTATGTTGTTTTTTAAATTTAAGTCTTTAAATTGTTCAGGATCAGTCTCCTACTCGTCATAAGCTTAATGATAAAGTGATTTGTTATGTCTTTGTGGGCTACTGTCATCAATCTAAGGGGTATCAGAATTATGATCCTATCAGGCGCCGTATGTATCATAGTCTAGATATTACTTTTCTTGATCGTATTCCTTATTTTTTTTCCAGTCTTGTGTCTGACCTCCAATTGATGATACTTCCTTTAATTTTTCGTTATCAAAAGAGCCAAAACCATTGGTCACTATCACTACAAAGTCATCAATCTCTTCCTCCAGAACCACTCGTCCTTGTTAGTACAAAGTCACCAGTCTCTCTTCCTTTGCAGGTTTATGCTCGTCGCCCTCGCTCTTATCCTCTGCTGATGTCTCCTCTATCTCAGGCGATGCAGACAATACTTCTCAATTCATTGAACATATTGATGCATCTGTTGTTAGTACTGATGAGATTACAAGTACTAAGCTAGTTACTTTACTTGATGAAACATTCTCAATGGAGGATGATGATTTAGGGAGTCGTTATCCATGGCGTGATCGCCGTCTAGTTGTTCGTTACGATTGGACCACTATGACTTTATATCCGATCTCTGTTTATGTTTCTTATGGTGATCTGTTTATGATATTTCGAGCTTATAATATGACGTTATTAAATACATCAGTTTCTCACTATGTTTAGAGGCTATGAAGAAACCCCAGTAGATTCTTGTCATGCAAACAGAAATGGACGCTCTTCAGCGTAATCATATGTGGGATCTTGTCTCTTTACCTTTAGGGATAAAGCCTTTTGGCTGTCGCTGAGTTTACACCCGGAAGTTTCTTGCGGATGGTACTATTGATCGTTACAAGACTAGACTTGTGGCGAAGGGCTTTACTCAGGTACCAAGTTGTGATTTTGGTGCTACCTTTACCCCCGTGGCAAAGTTAACTACTGTTCGGTTGATTACTTCTTTGGTTGTGAAATACTCTAGCTCTCTTCATCAGTTAGATGTGAAAAATGCGTTTCTTCACAGTAATTTGGACGAGATTATTTATATGGATGCACCACTGTGCTTTCGTGGTGAGGGGGAGTATACTGGAAATGTATGTCGATTGCGTAAGTCTCTTTATGTACTAAAATAGTCACCACGAGCTTAGTTCTTTTGCTTTAGTGGTGAGGTTGTACATTTAGGGTTTTTCGATGTCATTTTGATCATACCTACTTCATTCGACAAAATACTTCTGGACAATGTGTAATTCTTTTGGTATATGTTAATGATATTAGTATTACTAAGGATGATGTTTCTGGGACTGTACAGGTTAAGGTAGACCTTGGAAAAACCTTCGATGTGAAAAACCTTAAATTTCTGCAATACTTTCTTGGAATTGAGGTTGCCCATAGAAGCAAGGGCATGGTTTTTTCTCAGAGTAAGTATGTTTTAGATCTTCTCTCAGACACTAGGATGCTGGGGTGCAAACCGACATCATTACTCATGATTCCTAACCTAAAACTTACTGCTGAAGGTAAGGAGTTGAGAGATCCGACTGTCTATTACAGTGTTGTGAAAAGCGAGCCTACGTGAGAAACAAAGCGAAACGAGCCTTGGTCGCCTTGAACATCTAAGGCGAAACGAGGTTAAGTAAAGCAAGAAAAAAACGAGCTTAGGCGACGAAGCGAAGAAGCGAGTCAGGCGAGAAAAGCGAACGCCTAACTACAATTTTTTTATCCCCCTCTTCCCCCTCCTCCTTAACATTAACCAAACCCTAGCAGATATGATGTTATGTGTATATGTATAAAATAAATTGATTAATTCGTGTAATAGTAATATATAACCATGTCTTATTATGATTAGATAATGTTGAATGCTTTGTTTTGATGTGAATGCTGTAAAAATCCGAGTAAATTTAAACTTTTAAGAATAAAGGGCAAAACGGTAAATTGACATGACGTTTCAGGTGATAAACCTAAAATTTTCTAGAGCTCGGATAACGAAACGGACCTCACCGTTGGAATTGTCTCGCGAAATCTAGTGACCATGTCAAATTTTATCGAATTCCGAGATAGTCAGATTTTTCATATTTTACGAGACGATCGGACCACAAGAGATTCAAATACGAATTTTTTGATAAAATTATGAGAATTTTAAAATAAATGAAGTTAAGACAAATTAAAAATATTTAGAACTTGAACCGGAGCGAAATTTAATCGTTTCGGGATGAAAAACAGACCCAAAATAAAAATGGACATGTGGCGCATTGTAGGCCAAGTATTCTAAAAATATAAATAGGGAAAAAATCAGATTTTTTCCCTATTTGTTCAGTCATTGCTAGCCAATAGAGAAGAGAGGGAAAAGAGAAGAAATCTGCAACTTCTCTCTATGATCTAAGGAGCTAGAGAGCTCGGATCCATTCGGGCCAAGAGGAAAAGTCGATCTCCTCGACGAGGGCTACGCGTGCACACCAAAAAGGAGGGCTTTCACTGAAGGTGAGAAAACCGAAATTTTGGGGAAGCTTAGAATTGAGCTTGGGTTTGTTCTTGAAACTTTCCAAGGGCATCTTCACACTACAAGAGGTAAGGAACTTTCATACTTGAGTTTTATTCACAACTTTAAATGTAGTGTGAAAATGGATAGGTTAATATAGATATATATATAACTTTCCTATGGTAATGAATTGACGAAAATAGGTAGAGTATATTCTATCTTGAAATGGGTAAGTAGAAATTATTTAAAGTAATTTCTCAGAATTATGCGAATTATGTGCATGTTATGTGTTTATATAATGTCTTAATTTTGAAGTGTGTTATTTGCTTAACATGAAATAACATGATTGTATATGAGTTTTAGATATAATGTTGATAAATGCATACTTGTTTATTGACATTGAGAATTATGAAAATTATATGCTTTGGATATAATTATCATGGATTATGTGAAATAGATATGAAATGGTTCATATGACATACATTGCATATTGAATATTGTCATAGTGTTGTAATGAAACAGTATATCGCATATGCACGGGAACATTGCATAAAATGGGTGGTTGTGCATGGAAGTAGTCATACACCACATGGGTGGATGACGAGTGGGCTCGAGTAAGCTAAGTCGATAACTTAGCCGAGTCACACGGTTTGAAATAGTGTGAGGGTCGGGGTTAACAAGAAGGGCTAGAAGATCCCTCGAGTGTAAGACCCAATGATTGAATACGCACTGCCGTTGATATTAGTCCATAAAGTGTGTCGATGTACGCAGAACCGTTGGTGGAAGTCCATAAATCCCATGTAGATTGGGTACCGTTGGTGTAAGTCCATAAACACTCACCCTACACAAGACTCTAGATTGAAGATGTCATTTGATGTGTAACATAAATGACGGATTGATACACATGAAAAATTGCATGTGTTGGAGAGCCGGAAAGGGCTCGGGATCAAGGATGACTGGCATTTGCACGATTACAACTTGCATGTGTCGAAGGGCCGGGAAGAGCCCGAGTTGGTTATTTAGAGTGAGTCTCATCTCATTCTATAGTATTGCATTGCAAATTTCTAACATTGATGACATATTTATGTTTGAAATATGTGAAAAATGGATTGGTTGCAGATGAACATTTCATGTGCATTTGGGTTGGGGAGTAGCCTATTTAAGAAGTTCTCTATTGTGCGTAGCTCACCTTTTATGGAAAAATATTTCAGGTGTGGGGTTTGTGCCGGTGGATGGCTTGCACTTTGAGCCTCAAGGATGAAGAAGCCGAAATGTGGCTCATTTTGACAAAAAATGTAAAAATTGAAATGAATATTTATTTTTGGAATGTAATTAAATGAGATTACATTCAAATGTTATAATAGATTTTGTATAATCTATGTGGAATGCTCAAATACATGTTGTGTATGTGTTGGGTTGACTTGAGTAAGATTTTGAATGAATTGAAAACAAAAAACAGGCCATTGTCTTTGGTGCCGAGGACACGTGGATAGTTGTAAGGTGAGCAAATAATTTTACTTAGCAGATATAGAGGTTAACAGTTGTAATTGTAAACAATCACTTTAGTAGGGGGTGTCTTCGGTGCCGAGGACACGTGGATAGTTTCATACCACTGAGGTACATGCCCCCTTTAGGGAAGAGAATACTACATCGGCATTGAGGATAGGTGGTCTCAAGGAAAATGCGGATGTCTTGGTGCCGAGGGTATACAATTCCTAACTTTTGTGGAATCCGGCTCTTATCAGAGTAACTCCTATCTACCGGGACCGAGGACAGGTGTTGATGACACCATCCACGATCCTCGCATCGGCGCCGAGGATGCTATGCCTTTCTATACCAAAGCCATTATTGAGGGTGGGATCAAATTCCCCCTCCATCCCTTGCTTCTTAAGTTTCGGTCTTGGTTCCACCTCATCCCCGGAGAGTGTTGCCTTAACGTCTTCAGAATAATCATGGGGGTGGTGGAACTCAATTTGCACCTCGAGGTCAACCTCGACCTCGAGAATATTTTATTTTGTTATACTCTGCTGAGGGTGATGCCCCAACAAATATTTTATCTCAAGGCCCGGGATACATCCATGTACCTTGTCACTCACCTTCCTAATTCCGATAAGGGGTCCAAGAATAACTACCTGATCTTCAGCGGACCTGGGAGAGAGGAGTCGGACTCGAGTACATCGGCCTGTCCTGTTCAAAGGAGTGGCGAACAACGAGTACATCTGTTTCTCTCCCTTGACTTTTCTTTCCCTTTAGCTTTCTTGATCATGCATGCTAATTCTAACTCTTTTTTATTGTGCAAACATCTCTACTCAGGAAGCTGCTCCTCCCCCTCGTCACTTGGTGAATTTCGACGATCTTGTTACTGTCTGGAGACACATCGGAGACGGACGTGGCCGAGCGGATCATTTTCTCTTCGGGTATACCCTGGAGTATAAGAAATTTTTCCAACTCCCCCAACCCTTCGATCCTTCCAAATTGTCCGAGCTCTTTGATCAGGTGGTAGAGCAAGACTTTGAACAGAACTTGGAAGAGGACCCGGACAGGTAGAAGGGATAGCGAGAAAGAGGTAGAGACAAGAGAGCCTTCAGCCACTGTTAGGGTCGAGATTAGTCATTCGGGAAGGGAGTCGTGGCCTGACTTCAATATTCTCCAGAATTTGAACCGGGAAGACGCACTTGAGATAGCGATGTCACGTCGTTAGAGTAATCTAGTATATTAGCTTTAGGGGTAGATTAGTCATTCATGTTATCATGTTTGCCCTAGTATATAAGACTACTATTACCAATTAATGTGTAATACTCTGATTATTCTGAATCAATAGATTTCTCTTCTTTCTTCAATATACATTACCAAACCACACATAGACCTCAATTTTCTGAATAGCAGGGCCGCTTTGAAGGGCAAGGGGTCTGCTGGCAATGTTCCCCCTCCCGCGTCGAGAACCAGCACCAACGCCCCTCGTCCCATACCACCAAGACCCACTAGTTAGGGTCCGATCCGCGATCGAGAACCTCAGGTCGAAGAAGGGAGGAGGGTTAAACAGCGGTACGAAGGGTTGGGCCGAGGCAGGGTCGAATAACAACAACAACAACAGCGGCAACCACCACTGCAATAACCACAACAGCAAGCACCACTACAACAGCCACAATAGCAGCACGATTAGATGGACCCCTTCCTCAGCAGGCAGTAGCCGCCGAGGAATGGCGTTCCTAGGCCGTTCATCAGTATCAATAAGGGAGGGCAATTCGGGTTGATGATTCCATCATCCAGGATCCCCACGTAGCCTTTGGTGTAAGTGAAACCCTCCATTTTGATGCCAACATGGCAGTGCATCGGGAGCGGTCAACTAATGTCTTATTCCGCTCCATCATCCAGCATTCCTTGGAGGTAATTTCAATCATTTCTTTGCAACCATTCGCTTCGGATCAGGTATAACCTTTTTGTTTTCTGGAACAGGTTACTCAACAAATATCAGTCATCGTAACGCGCTATCATGCTACAAGGCAGAACCACCTGCGCGCTGAGAGGGAGAAAATTGAGGCCGAGACTTCTTTAGCTGCTACTATCGAAGAGGTAGTTGCTAGGGACGTCACCCAGTCGGCCTAGGCAACTCAAATAGAGCGGTTGCTAAAGGATGCTAAGTCGGCAAGGACTAGTGTTGAAAAGCTAAATGCGGCCCTTGCCGATGTTGAAAGGAGGATCACCGAGGCGACGCATCAATTGTCCTCGTCCGAGGCCAAGGCAGGGGAGGCAGAGCAAAATTGTCTAACCCTTACCTAGGAGCTAGACAGGCTTAGACATGATGTAAAGACTCTTAGGAAGTCGGAGGAACAGATCAGGGATGAGTGTGCCGACAATGTCTTGGTCGCCCTCGAGGACAACAAAAGGGAATTTTTCAAAAAGGGTTGGGCTGTGGCACTCCATGAAGTAGGGGTTCCTCTAGAGTCCCCCTTGTTCCAAATGCACAAGTATATGCCTTCGAAGGAGATGCTTCAGGCTACGGCCGAGATTGCCGCTGCAGATGCAGCTGATTCCCGAGTGCAAGGCCCGGGGGAACCTTCAAAAGGATTGACCCAAAATCAAGTGAACGTTATCCCTCCAATGGTCGATCTCCCAGTCCCTGAGCCAGAAGTAGACCCTGCCCCTACCAATCCTACACCTCCCGCTCCTGCCAACCTCGCGCCTCCTGCTCATGTCGACCTTGTTCCTACTGTTGCGCTTGATGCAGTCTCTTTTCCTAGTATTGAAGAACTTTTTAGTGAGGCCCTTCCTGTTGACGCCGACGAAGTGTTCAATCCTCCCCCTTCGAGAGTTTAGGCTCCCAGTGTTTCTTTCTGTTACACTTATTTTTCTTTTGCTTATGTAGCCTTGGAGACGCAAAGCCTCGTTTTTTGAAATGAATGACTCTTTTTTGCTATTTCGCGTACCCCGAATTTCGTTTTAAGATTTGAGTTATAAAACTTCTAACTCCGGGCCCTCGAGTCCTCAGGAGGTGTTAGCATATCGCTGATGCACCTCTCGGCTCTGAGGTACCGAAAATGCGGCCTTTCACTCTGGTCAGCTCCATGCACCTCTTTGGTTGGTCCGAGGGGATGGGGTTCTTCTGTTACTAATACCTAGTTGATAATGCCCCCACCCACGTACTTGTGCAAGCATACCCATGGCTCGCCTTGAAGCTCGAGGGGCTTCTGCACTATAGGCTGTCATGTGGTAAGGCATCCTTGTTTTAAGTAACATGGTCGATCAGTGCCTTTGTCAAGGGTCATTTTCCATTTAGGGGGCTTGCCCCAATCTGTCAGTTGATGACTGGGGACCCCGAACCTCGACCCAGGGACCTCGGCCTTTTTGGGAGGCTTACTCTTGTTCTTCTTGGGAGTAAGGGTCCTTGACTGCTTCCAGGGCCATACCCTTTCCAGGAGACTGACTCTTATTCTTATTCGGAAGCTGGAGTCCTTGATTGTGCTTCCAGAGCCATGCCCGTTCTAGGAGGCTAGCTCCTGCTCTTACTCGGAAGCTTGAGTCCTTGACTCTGCTTCCAGGGCCATGCCCTATCTAGGAGACTGACTCCTGTTCTTATTCAGAAGCTTGAGTCCTTGACTCTAATTCCACGGCTATGCCCTATTCGGGAGGTTGGCTCTTGTTCTTATTCGGAAGCTTAAGTCCATGACTCTGCTTCCTGGACCGTGCCCTCGGGATCACTTCTCATGGAATAGAAACAGGATTTTTATTTCTCAAAAATAATATTTCTTCCATATCTTCTAGCCTATATGAACCGGAACCTCCTATTGACGTGACCTTGTACAGTCCTTCCCTCCTTCCCATCTTCCCATCTGTCGGGTCCCAGGCATTTGTTACCACCCGCCTGAGCACTAAATCGCCGATCTGGAACTCTCGGGATTTGACCCTTTTGTTGTAACGCCTGAAAATCTGTCCTTGATACTTGGCCAATTTCAAGACAACCACTTCCCTTTTTTCTTCCGCTAAGTCTAGATCCCGCTCGAGTTGCTTCTCATTGCTCCTGATATCGAAGGTTTGTGTTCTTATGGTAAGGAGACCTACCTCCAATGGGATGACCGTCTCTACCCCGTAGGCATGGGAGTAAGGGGTTTCCCATGTGGAGGTCCGAGGGATAGTCCTATACGCCCAGAGGATATTTAAGAGCTCGTCTACCCATTTCCTTTTAGCTTTTTCCAACCTTTTCTTGATCCCGTTGATTATCGTCCTGTTGGAGGACTCTGCCTGTCCATTTGCTTACGGGTTGGCCGGGGTGGAATAGTAGTTACGGATTCCTAGATGCCCGCAGAAAGATTTGAAGGGTCCACTATTGAATTGAATTCTGTTCTCTAAGACCAGAGCATGGAGAACCCCGAACCTTGTCACAATGTTCTTCCATACGAATTTCTTAGTCTTTATGTCCCTGATATCGATTAGTGGCTCCGCCTCCACCCAGTTGGTGAAATAATCGGTTCCCACTATTAAGAATCTCTTGTCACCAGGGGCCCTGGGAAGGGGTCCGACTAAATCTAGCCCCTATTGAGCAAACGGCCACGAACTGGTAAGCAAGTGTAAGTCGCCGACCGGCTGCCTAATGACTGGAGCGAACCTTTGACATTGATCACATTTCCTGACGTATGCCTGCGCATCTTTTTGCATTCGAGGCCACTAGTATCCTTGGGATATGATACGGTAGGCCATGGACTGTCCTCTTGAGTGCCCCTGTATATCCCTTCATGTATCTTATAGAGGAGGGGTCAACCTTATCTTCGCGGACATAGAACAGGTAAGGCCCAGAGAAAAATCTTCGGTATACTTTTGATCCGGGGAGACCCAAAATCTAGGGGCTCTCAATCTCAGCCTCCGGGCTTCCTTGGGGCACTCAGGGAGCTCCCCGGAAAGTAGGTACTTGAGCAGCGGATCAATTCAGCTCGGGGATACCTCTTCCTCCTAAATAGCCATCAGTCTAGAAACTTTATCTATACTGGAAGCGGGGAGGAATTCCACGGTGATCCTTCGCGTAGCGGTGGAATCCAGTGCTGAGGCCAGGCAAGCCAAGGCGTTGGCATGCGTGTTCCTGTCTCGGGGCACTTGCTTGAGCTCGGCCTTCTTGAATTTTTGGAGTAAAGTCGCTGCCTGATGATGGTATGCTTTCATCCGGGAGTCTCTCGTTTCGAACTCTCTGTTGATTTGATTGACCACCAACATGGAATCACAATGAATGGTTAGTGTAGTAGCTCCTGCCGCATCAGCCAGTTTGAGCCTCAAAATGAGGGCTTCGTATTCCGCCTCATTGTTGGACGCTTTGAAGCCTAGCCGGACGGCTTGTTCCGTGACCATTCCCTCCGCGAAGATTAGCAGCACCCCGATTCTAGAGCCTCTGCTGTTCGAAGACCCGTCAACACAAAGATTCAATGATGGGTCTAGGGCATCCGATAAGGGCTCTTCTTCTAGAAGGGGATCCCCTCCGAGGGAAGAGGCTCCCTAGAAAACTCTATTATGAAATTGCCCAAGATTTGGCCGTTAATGGCAGTGCAGGGTTTAAAATGGATGTCGTGTTCCCCCCATCTCTATTGCCCACTTGGAAATCCTTTCTGAGCGATCCGTCTTTCTAAGGATTGCCTTTAAGGGCTAGTTCGTCAAAACGGTAATCGGATGTGCCTGGAAGTAATGTCTCGGCTTCCTCGCAGTCATGACCAGTGCCAGTGCTAGCTTATCCAGGGAAAGGTACCTTGTCTTGTTAGAGTATTAATACTAAGGGTAGTTTAGGCATTTTCTTTATGTTGTGTTGCCCTACTATATAAGGCTCACTTTGTGCATTTCTAGTTTTAAGTTGTGTATTACAGAATAGCTTTATGAATAATGCATTCTACCTTTGCTTTCTCTATTCTTATTGATCAATTTTATCATGGTATCAGAATGATTATATTTCAAAATCTAAGACTACAGAAAATAAAACAAATAAAAAAAAGATGAAGGATGCCTGAGAAGGATTCTACCTGTCTTCTGGTCTGCCTGAGAAGGACGCCAACATCGCCGGTGATGACATCATGATGATGTCATACTGTTCTGATCGTGAAAACCACTACTAGATTCGAAATTTCATGGGCTTTCTGCTGGTATGCTTTGTTTTTGATTTTGATCGCATCTTGTAGGTGTTTTCATTTTTTGAATATTTTTTGCCCATATTTTCGAATTTCTTGAATCTGTTGAACCAAGGGTTTGGGTTTTTTGCTGCAATCTTTGGTTCAAATCTTCTCTAAGAGGTACGACTAAGCTCCCACGGTCTCTTCTTGAGAGACTCGAAGCTTTTGAGGAATTTTTTGGCTTGATTTTGGCCATCCGTGGGTTTCAGTGTATTTGTCGCAACTTGTTTCTGACGCCGGTGTAGTGGGTATTCTGTGATGTTATTGCTATGCTCCTGGTAGCTTTGATCTTCTGCTGATTTGTGGGTAGTCTCCTTGTGGTTTCGGCAGTCTGGTTGGGTGGCTTCGGTAGTCAGCAATCGATTTTTGTTCACTGTTACTGCTTTGGGGTTACTTGTTATTTGTTATTTGGAGTAATTCTTTAATTAGTGGCTGCTGGATTTTGACTCTGGTTTTTTGGCTATTTTGATTTTGACTGTGGTATCTACTGATAATTGTTACTACAACGGCAAGTGAAAACTCTGATTCATTTCAAGCCATTAGTGTGAGATTAATAGTTGAAAATTATGTTTATTGGGCTTACGTTATGAAAATTATTTTTTATTAGACATATGAAAATTATATTTATTGGGCTTACTGGCTCCAAGCGTCCTTCCCGAATTTTTTGATAGCTCAGAAGAAGGATTTGCACCTGTCGTTCGATCGGGAAATAAAACGACTCAGGACTGCCAGTATTTCTGTGAGGTTCTGAACCTCCCAGACGGAGTGGGGACTCCGTACGCCCAAAAAGGCTTGTATTTGTTCCGGGTTGGCTTCAACTCCTCGCTGGCTTACCAAGTAACCGAGGAATTTTTCGGAACCTACTCCGAAAACAAATTTTGCTGCATTCAGCTTTAACCCGTACTCTCCGAGGTCGCAAAGGTGTCGTCCAGGTCCATCAAGTGATCCTCATTCCTCTTACTTTTAACCAGCATGTCATCGATGTAGACTTTCACGGTATCCCTAGTTGGCGCCTGAATATCTTGTTCATAAGCCTCTGATAAGTAGTTCCAGCGTTCTTTAGGCCGAAAGACATGACTCTATAGCAATAAACCCCTCTTGGGTGATGAAGGCAGTCTTTTCTTGGTCAAACGGATGGAGGGGAATTTGATGGTAACCCGTCCTGGCATCCAAGAAAGTCATGCGCTGGTGCCCGACCGTGGCGTCCACCAGCTGATCCACCTTTAGGAGGGGATAGTCATCTTTGGAGCACGCCTTATTTAGATCGATGAAGTCCACGCACACGCATAACTTTTCCTCCTTCTTTGCGCAAACAGTATTCGACAACCACTCTGGGAATTGAACCTCCATGATGGTGTTGCCCTCCAAGAGCTTCTCTACTTCCTCATTCACCACTCGGGCGTGGTGTAGGGCCATGCATCGTGACTTCTGTTTTACTGGCTTGTAAGTGGGATCAACATGAAGCCTGTGAGCTATCGCGTCGAGATTTACTCCCTTCATATCCATTGTGTTCCAGGCAAATACATCCGCGTTCCTCCTTAAAAACTCCGTCATTTTGTCCTGCTCGGCCGAGGGCATGGTGGAGCCGATCAGGAAGTATTTCTCGTCATCACCGTCTGTCAAGAGTACCTTTCCATTGAGGGGCCTGATGGGTCGGTCCAGGGGTCGTATACTCTGAGACGCCCAACCTGTAATTGCTATTTATTCAAGATTTCTTCTAGGGCTCTCTCCTTCTCCTTGGAGGCAACCCCAACCCTTACAACCGAATAGAAACAGTTCTTGGCGAATGCCTGGTCCCCACGAATTTCTTTTATCCCCTCTGGGATGGGAAACTTCAATTTTTGGTGGTAGGTGGAGTGCATGGCTCCCAGAGCATTCAACCAGGCCCCACCCATAATGACGTTGTAGGGTGAATCGGAGTTGATGACCACAAACTGTGTTGAGGGTGACGGGTCCTGCAATCACAGGCAAGGTCGTTTTGCCTAGAGGCAAGGCATATGAACCCTTGAATCCAACGAGGGCTGTCCTGACTCTGGCGAGATTCTAGATTCCAAGCCCCATACGTTTCAGGATTTCAACGTACATTACCCCAAAAATACTTCCGAAGTCCACCAAGACCCTCTTTACATCAAAGTTACCAATTTTCAAGGTCAGGATCAGGGCATCCCCATGAGGGAGCACCACGCCGGCAAGGTCTGCATCAAAAAAGGTTATGATTTCTTTACTAGTTCGGGGCTTCTTGCTCAGCTGGCCCCCGTCCCCTTCGTTTAACTTCCTTGTGAACGCCACCCTCTTGAGGTCGGATTGCAAGGTTTTGGAAGTTGGGCGCTCCAACGGACAAACATGGATGATGTCTATCACATTGTCTTGGACGGCGGTGGTATTATTGGCTCCATGGCCCTCCTCTTGTGCCGCCTCGGCATATTCTTTCAAATGCCTGTCCTAGACCAATTTCTCTAGGAAAGACTTGTAGGCCTTACAATTTTCGGTGAGGTGTCCGACGTCCCGATGGTATGAGCATCTCACTGTCTAATCTCAGGTGGACGGGTCACTAAATATCCTGGGCGGCCACTTGAAGAATGGTTCCCTCCTAATCTTATTGAACAGTCTGTAAATAGGCTCCTCGAAGGTCGTGTGGACTCCTTTGAAGGATCCGCCGAACGGAGGTACTAACCCCCTATAGGGAGGGGCGCCTTCTTTCACCTTTTCCTTCCTAGGGGCGAGGGTCTTGCCTTTGCCCCCCACCACCTCGTCTTCAATTCGAGAGTAATTGTTTATTCGGATCATCAATTCGCCCATATCCTTCGATGTCTTCTTGGTCAGGGAACGATAAAAACCAGTGTCCCAGGAGAGCCTAAGTCAAAAAGAGGCAGCCGCCATGACTTCAGAACATCCTTCCACCTCATTAACCTCATCCCAATAGCGAGTGGCATATTGTCGGAGGGTCTCGCCTTCCTTCTACCTTAGTGTGAATAGGGACCCAACATCCTTGGGTCGCCTATTACCCGTGATGAACCGAGTGTAAAACTGTTTGGGCAGTTCCTTCCATGACCCAACTTTATTGGATAGAAGGGTCTCAAACCATTTCATGGCAGAGTCTCCATGACTCATGGAAAACACCCGACATAGCAGTCGTTGGTTCGAGTGATAAAGAGACATCATTTGTTTGTACTGTCGAAGATGAGCTTCAGGATCGGATCGCCTATCATAAGTTTTGAACCTTGGGTCCGTAAATTTTTTGGCACCTCCATCTCCATAATATTCCTTGTAAAAGGTGTTTGGATGGACTCGTCAGTATCGTCTTCCGATGCGCATTTATTCCTTTTCTTGTAGTCCAGCCGAGCCCTTAGGTCATCTCCATGCTCGGGAGAATTTGCCCTGCTTCTCGCCACCGGCCCACGCGACATCTCATCCTGAGGTGCCAAGTGGAGAGAGTTGACCCTTCCTCGGACTCTTCTACGCCCCTCCCTTAGACAGCCTCTGACGGGGGTCGTCCCACGCCAAAGGTCTAGACCTCTTGGCTGGAGCCCACGTGAGCTGTTCCTTGGTCCTCGGGCGTTTTGGAGCCCTGTAACTTTCTTCTTTGTTATTCAAGTGATGCCTCAAGTCTTCGGGTTCGACCTCCCTGGAGGAAGGTTCCTGGGATCGTGACCCTCCATCAGAGGCCGCAAACTCGTCGAGTCGGTTGAGAACACATTTACATTGTCTTCTTCTAACTGGCGCAACCGCTCTCTAAACTTCTCTTCGATTACCTCAGCCAATTGGCGGGCTAACGGGGCAGACCCTCCGGACTTGATACCCATACTAGTATAACAGGTTTGCTCTGTATGAACGGAGAGCCTTTTGTGGATACTATCAGCATGGTCCTTCGTTCTCGAAACAGAAGGAGCTAGTAAATCGAGGTTCATTTGTTGAGGACCCTTCCCCTTTTGTCGAGTATTCAACATGGTCACTATTTTTTTTTTTTGAAAAGCTTAGTCGTTTCTCACAGACGGTGCGAGATTGTGTGGACAAAATTATGCACAATGCAGTTTTGAGCAACAGATCTCTCCCGTGGTGAATTTGAGTCCGTCGAGGAAGGTGTTGTTCCGACAACGAAAAACGAGTTGAGAGGGCCAAAAAAGCCCTAAGGTGTGGTGATGAGTTGTCTCGAGGGTTCTTCGTTTGTTCCGGTGGGTTACGGACAGTTCCTAGAACACAAAAAACAAGTTAGAAAGGCGCCGGAGAGCTTTCTGGCGTATCCCCTCCGACGATCAAGTTAGTTCCTTGCTAGAAGGAAAGAAAAAGACATTATTATCTATTTGTTTCGAGGTATTCGCATACCTTTGCATTGCATTTTCGAAGACTATTTATACCTCCAAAGACTAATCATTGTTGATAGCTTAGGTCGTAGGTAATTGTCAGGGGATGGGACAGTGTGCCCCATGATTAGCATGGGGAACGCTCTCGTATTAATTGTTCGGCTTCCCTCGGGCTCCCGAGCAGTTAATGCTCATTTCTCTATGTAAAGGCATTAAATGCTCGGTTCTCAGAGTATTAAATGCTCCTTGCTCTCGCTTCCCAAGTCTTCACAAATGTCTCGTCACTATGGGTTCATTAAATGCAATGACTGAGACAGACGTGTGTCAGCAGGGGTGTCCCTATGAATGCAACCTTAAGTCGGTACTTTTCGCCACGTGTCGACCTCTCCTTGGTGGAACGTCTCATTCATTCTGACAATATTGGGAAGGTGAGCAAATAATTTCACTCAGCAGATATAGAGGTTAACAGTTATAATTGCAAACAATCACTTCAGTAGGAGGGTGTCTTCGGTGCCGAGGACACGTGGATAGTTTCGTACCGCCGAGGTACATGCCCCCTTTTGGGGAAGAGAATACTACATTGGCACCGAGGACAGATGGTCTCATGGAAAATGGAGATGTCCTAGTGCCGAGGGTATACAGTTCCTATCTTTTGTGGCATCCAGCTCTTATCAGAGTAACTCCCATCTCCTTGAACCGAGGACACATGTTGGGATCTCATCTTTCTTCAGGAATGTCCCATCAAAAGTAATGTGGCAAAAAATGGAGTAACAAAATTTAAGCTCTTTAAAATTGATTAAAATTAGTGTTATAAAGTGAAATATTTTTAAAAATGAAAGTTGTAGAAGGGATTAATTGTTGAATCATAGATGTTAATGTTGAATACTTGAATGTGTATTAGTATACCTTATATTGTACTTTTTATGCAATCATATTATGATGAGAATTTTTAGAATTAGGAAAATAATGAATTAAAAGATTATTAGAATAATATTTTTATTTTACCACATGATTATATACATACACACACACATTTAACGTATTGACAACGTGTCCATATCCTTTTTTTTTTTTAAATTGTGTCTGTGCTGTGTCGTATCTGTATCCTACATATTTTGTCTATATTTTTTCAATAATTTTCTTCCAGTATGTCTGTTTATATGTCCAGGACATGATCTTCTATTCATATGTTGAATACTGTCTCTGCCGACAACACTCTCATATAACATGTCACAACATTAAAGTTCGGTTTAAAATTGCAACCAGATATACTAGACTGTTAGGCAATATACATGGGGAAGGACATTGAACCATTAGGCCAGAATGCATAATCTTTTTGTAATAATTTGAGATCTTCATGCAGTTACTAGTGCTCCAATTTCCAGCATATTTGATTACTCCTTAAGCCATCCTCTACCACTGTGACCAACTATTTTCTCCATTAACTCCTTTCATCTTGTATACAAGGCCTTACAATTCCATAAAGCTGGCAGCAAGCATGATCAAAAAAATGTCTTCAAAATGGAAAAGTATACAAGTCTATTTTGCTGAAGGTAAAAAAAAGGTATACAAGTTCATTTGACATGATTGACATTCTAATGTGATATTCATTGCAAAAGATGTGATGTATGTTGGTGTTAACAATATATTAAAGAAAGAAGAATAAGGAGAGAGAGAGAGAGAGAGAGGGGTGTAATTGAATAGAAGAGAAAAATCAACTTCAATTGATAACAGAGCGTTATATAGTTACACATATAGAATGGGGTAACGACCCTATTGCCCCTATCTCACTAACACCCCCCTTCAAGCTGGACTAAAGATATTAAATAGTCTTAGCTTGGAACAAAGAATACCAAACTTATCTCTACTAAGTGACTTGGGGAAAATATCCGCCAATTGATCGGCAGATCGCACAAAACATGTAGTAATCTCCTTAGACTGAAGGCTTTCACGAACAAAATGACAATTAATCTCAATATGTTTTGTTCATTCGTGAAAAACTAGATTTGAAGCAATATGAACTGCAACATGATTATCACAAAATAATTGCATTGGAAAGTTTAATGGAATACCAATCTCATGCAATAAATTTTTTAGCCATATCAATTCACACGTAGTCTGAGTCATTACACTATATTCTGCCTCAACACTAGATCAGGCCACAACACTCTATTTCTTATTCTTCCAAGTCACAAATTCCCTCTTAGGAATGTACAATACTCTGTGGTAAATCTTCTATTTAATGAGAAACCATCCCAATCTGCATCAGTAAACCTGACAACTTGTAAATGTCCCTGAACTTTATATAATAATCCTTGACCACAAGCCTTTTTCAAATATCTCAAGATTTTAATCACTGTATCCCAATGAGGTATTCTTGGTGATTGCATAGACGGACTTACAACACTAACCATAAAAGAGACATATGACCTTGTAATAGTCAAGTAATTCAATTTCCCCACTAGTCATCTATACCTTTGCGGAACTCCCCCCGTTTAGTGGTCAGTCTAGCATTAAATTTCATGGGAGTATGAACTGGGTTTGTACCAGTAAGTCCTGTCTCAACAAGTAGATCCAGTACATACTTGCACTGAGACAAACAAAACTAATACCACTCTTGGATCTAGCTACCTCAATTTCAAGAAAGTACCTTAACTTACCCAGATCTTTAATATGAAACTTTCATTGTAAGAATGTTTTTAGAGCAATAATATCTTCATTGTCACTCCCCATGTTAACAGTATCATCTACATAAACAACTAAAACGATCATGCCAGATTCAAAATTCTTACTAAACACCGAGTGATTTGTTTGGCACCGTTGAAGTCCAAAGTCTAACACTGCTTCACTAAATTTTCCAAACCAAGCTCAAGGGAATTTGTAGACCATATATTGCCTTCTTTAATCGACATACCTGACCACTAGACACCCCTTGAACAACAAACCCAAGTGGTTGCTTCATATAAACTTCCTCATTAAATTCACCATGCAAAAAATATTTTTGACATCTAATTGAGTAGTGAGCTCCTCTTCCATAGCCTGACGCCACTTAGGATGAACAAGAGATTGATGAACAATTTGAAGTAAACAAGTAGACAAAACAGATAAAGTAAAACAACAAATGGTGGAATACGAGCTATTATTGGAAAGAAACTGGTCAATAGGATGCGCAGTAGAACTCATTAGAAGGGTACAAGAGCACTTACCTTTTCGAAGTGCAATAGGTAGATCAACATCCACAAATGACTAGAGTTCAAGACCTTTGGACGATTGAGAGAGTGGCAGAGGTATCAAGGCAACAATCTTTTGGCGATAGGAGTATACTTCTGTTATAGGAGGTTTCGCAGCATGAAAGAAAGTAGGCGAAGACAAAACAAGAAGAGGCAAAGGAAGGAGACACTGCTTGAGTGCAACATCCTTTGAAGTCTTAGAAAAGAAAGGAGTAGACTCAACATCAACACAAACAAACTGACGACAAAGGGTTGGATTATAGTACTTATACCTTTTTTTTTGTGCGTGAATAACCCAAGAAAACACACTTGATAGATTTAGGATCAAGTTTGTCTATGTCAGGGTGTATCTGATGAACAAAGTCTACACCATTAAAGGCACGTAGTGTAATAGAGAACAAAGGACGATTAGGAAAGGCAAGTGTGTAGGGAATTTGATCATTAAGAACAGACTAAGGCATTAAATTAATTAGGTAACATGCAGTAAGTACAACATCACTCTAGAAAACTTTAGGGACCTTCATATGAAATAGAAGAGCATGAGCAACTTTAATGAGGTGACAATTTTTTTGTTCGGCTAACCCTATTTTGTTGTGGAGTGCCACTTTATGAAGTGTAATGAAGCAAGTCATGAGTAGTGAAAAAATCACGAAATGGGTGAGAAATATATTATTTTGCATTATCAGATTGTAAAGTGCGCACAGACACAAAATTGAGTCATGATTTCAATTATAAAGGATTTGAAAATAGAAAATAATTCAGAACGATCTTTCATTAAAAATAACCAGATCATCCTCGGAAAATCATCTACAAATGTAACAAAATACTTAAACTCTGAATAATAAGAAATACGACTAGAACCCTAAATATCATAATGAACAACTTCAAATAAACTAGAGACTCAATTTCAAATTCTGGGAGCAAAATGTACTCCGAACATGTTTACCGAATTGACATGACCCACAATCTAACGACGACAACAAACGCAACTGAGGAACTAACTATAGAAGACTTCGCAAACAAGGATGACCAAGCCAACAATACCACCAATGTGTTGAAAGTGGTGTGCAAAACAGAGTTGCAAGCTGAGCCTGTATTAAGATTGTAAAGACCATTGTCTTCATGACCTTCACCAATCATTTTCCTTATTTGGAGGTCCTAAAACACACAAAAAAAAAGATAAAATGTGACTGAACAAATTTAAAGATTTAGTGAGTTGACTCACAGATAACAGATTGAATGGAAATTTAGGAACATGTAAAATTGAGGATAAAGATAATGATGAAGTAGGGTTCACATTGCCAACACCAGAGATTGTGTATGGAGATCCATCAACTAAGGTAACATGGTGGTGAGTAGAAATATGATGAAAACTTGAGAATGCGCTCTCATTACCTGTCATATGATCAGAGACCCCAGAATCAATGACCCATGGAGACGATGTAGATGAATGAAACAACAAGCATGCTTTACATGATTGGGCCAAACAGGCGGTGGAAGTAGTAGTAGATGGCGAAGGCCCAGACTTGGAAACAAGTCGATTATACTCCACTTTAGACATAGATATAATCTCTGAGGTGGATGTAGGTTCCCTAATACCAAATTGTCCTAAACCCAACTCATCTGATGAAGACACAACATGAACATAAGATGAGGATTTGCCATACGAATCCCAATAATAATCCATAGTATGACCTTTAAGTCCACAATGAGTAAATAGTTTCACGGATCCACGACCTCTACCACTATGACTATTCATTGGACAATGACCACCTCCTCGTCGACCACCCCAATTTCCTCTTTCACCACGAAAAAAAGAATCTTGAGAAAAATTCTTATTCCCTTGATTAGAAAGTGCACCTAAACTCGAGCGAACAGATATAGAAACACCACTATCATTGAAGGAAGCTCGTTGAATATGAGGAAAATTTATGTCATGCAAGGAATTTTCTTACTAGCAAAAATTTGAACACGAACGGATTCTAGTTCTAATTTTAAACCTGAGAGAAAGCGAGCAACCATTAACTCTTCACGCTGCTTTTTCTAAACTTTCAGATTAGTAGAAAGGGGCTGATAAGCATTAAGATTATTCATAATATTTTGAAGAGTAGAATAGTACTCTACCATGTTATCCTGCTCCAAACTAAACAAATTTTAAAACAATTGATAAATTCTAGTAATATAATCCTCTCCTAAAAATAATTGACAAACCGCAAACCATACCTCCTTAGCAGTTTCAAGAGATCTAAGATGAATGCAGACCTGGGGTTCCATACTGTTCCATAATAAAGTCATCACTTGGGCATTCTCCATCTTCTGCTTAAGTTTGGCATCAGATTCAACTTTATTTTTTGCAATCAAAATAAATTTCAACAGAACGAGACCATGGCACTTAGTTATTGCCATTTAGCTTAATAGATGTAATAGATAAGCTAGTAAAATCATGACTCACCACAACCCCAACATTAGGATTAGACTTATTTGCATCCATACAAATAAGATCCAGTGGAAGAAAGCAGCAAACTTAGTGGAGCAGCAGCCCCCTACTGTAACCCAAAATACCACAGCCAATCAAAATACGTGCTACTGAACAGCAAACTTAAGAGGATCCAGTAGAAGAAAATTACTGGGAGCAGCAAACTTACATGCTACTGATCTGGGCAGCAACCAAAATACGTGCTGGACAGCAACCAAGTAGAGGAAGCAGAACGAAGCAGAGGAAGCCTGAACAATGGCTGAACCGGCCTGGGATGGACCTGAAGTGGTCTAAACCATCCAGAACCGGATGTAAGTAGTCTGAACCGGCCTAGAATAGATAGGAACCGGTCTGAGATAAACTGAACCGGTTTAAGTTGTCCTGGTTCGAACAAGTTCTAATCTCCTGCCGTTAAACTGACTTGGGCTTTAACAAGATTTGGACTGAATAACATCAAAACCCAAATCCAGCATAAAAAGGAAATAACATAAACCGATTGACGTTGGGTATCGTCGTCAACCTCTTTTGCCGCCAAACAAGAAAACCCTACCGATACCTATGGTCAACGACAAAACGGCATCAACCTAGTGACACTCAACAACGATCAAACTCAATAGCCTCTTCAACTCAACTGCACTGTGCTGAACCTCGGGTGATCAATTTAATCAATCATCAACAACAGTAACTCAACGATGGCAAACATGGAATAGGGTAATGACCCCATTGCCCCTACCTCATCAACAGTTGAGAAGGGCAAAAACACATGATAAGGGAAAAAAAATGGTTCAGGCATTAAGGAAACCCATGCTACCCTATTACTCAGTAGAAATGAATTTGAAATGAACTATCCATTGTGTGAAAACTATAAATACTGGTCTCCACTTTACCTCCTAAAATTTGTTGGCATTCTCAACATCCAGAGGCCGTAGCCAACAGCATAATTAGTGACTACTGACTATGATTATAGATCTTTGTTGCCTACTCTTAGATACTTCAACTAAAAAAACTTAATTATAACACTGAAAATTACAGTGCAGAAAAGGACAGTTGAATCATCGAGCTGCACACAGTCATATTGATGAAGTTGCAGAACAACTTGAAACATAAAAAGAGGTAAGATGCAGTTCTTGAACAGCATCAAATTATGGCTTACTTGGTGAGTTGAAAGAAAGAATATATCTGGGTCATCATAGAAAGCATCGTTGGTTCCATTTCCATGGTGAACATCGAAATCAATGATAAACACGCGCTTCAATCCATGCACCCGTTGCGCGTAGCGAGCTGCAATTGCCACATTTCCAAAAACACAAAATCCCATTGGCCCCTTTGGCACAGCATGATGACCCGGAGGTCGTACCAAAGCAAAACCTATGGGAGGATCCTGGCTAATATTTGATGCCGCTACCTGAATTTGCATATATAGAATTTTTGTGTGGTAAGCTTTCAAGAGTTAAACCAGCTTATAATCACACATAAGGTGAGAGTTGTTTTTTGAATCAAGTTAGCTCCTGTCAGAAAATGAAAGACTGCATGGTCATCCTTAGACATGTAGCAGCAGTATTTAATCAACAAAAAAGTGAAATAAATCCACTGAATTGGAGGGGGGCGGGGGAGTGGGAAAAATCATCATGAAGAGACTAACGTGTTAGATTGAGACATCACCACTGAATCAACCAAGGAAATTCCAGCTCCAGCCGCCATTAGTGACTCCTTGAATGTCTGCACCATGAACAATGTCAAACAGAAAAAAGAATGGTCAACAGATCATTCCAGGAGGCCGAATTTAACAGGTTTTTTTTTCCCAAATAGGAGCAGAATATGATCCCGGAAAACATATTTAGAAATGCATAATACATGTGTAGGTATATATATATATATATATATATATATACATATGATCAGAACAAAATATTGACGTTAACGTGGAAGCTATTGTCTAAAATGTATGCATGGGGGTGTACAGGGAGAGAGACCATTGGAAACTTTAGTTTATGGAGTCAGGTATTTGTGCAGGTCACGTACATCATTAACTACTTCTGTAATCATTGGACTAAACAAGTACACAAGGAAACTACCTCCTAGTATAAATGGACTAAACACATACATGAATAAACTATTTCTAGCATCAATGGACTAAACATGACAGAGTAACATTCAACTGATTTTTGTTAAAGGGTAAATTATAAATTACCTCTGCATGGTTTGACCCAGTTACAGTTTACCTTCTTATATGAAACCTACATATAACCTCCTGTAGTTTTGGGATTTCCGTCCCAACTGATGAAGAGCCAGATTCACGCACCTGAAAGTGACATGTGAATGTGTTTTCTTCCAGAATTGACCATTCTAATGCCTAAACGGCCCTTTTCTTCAACGAGCAATGTTCCATGCTACACCTATTCCCCCACTAATGACCCACCACCCAAATCTCAACATAGACCACCAATTGCTTTTGAGTTGCCTCTCTCCACCCCTATTTTTATACAAAACCAGAGCCAAACACCCAAAAATCCACCATCACCTAAATTAATGCACTCTGATCAGATACAGAACCCGAGCCTACCCATTACCCAAAAACCATGACCCAACCTTAAACTCCCATCAGTGTCAACACAACATGAACAATTTCTCAAAACTTCATTCGAGATTCTTTGATCCCCTTTGAAATACGTAAATGCTTGGGATTAGAAATAGGTGAACATTTGAGCCCATGGGTGGCTGCAGATGCATTTGGGTGGGCGAATCCATTATACTTTTATGAGCAGTAAAGAATTTATTGTATTGGATGAGATCCATCTTTTGTTTCCATAGCTGTTTATTTCTAAGGTTTTAATATTTTTTTGTGCGACAAAGAGTTCTAATTTGTGTGGCTTATAGTTTTAATCTTGGTATATGCATTATGTCTTCATGTATGATCTCTATGAATTTGCAAGTTGAATCATCAGATGCAGATATTGATGGTACATTGTTATTCTCTTCCAAATGAGAGAGTTTTCCACCTTAATCCAAATCCTGAACATGCTCAATGCCCTTGATTACTTTTTTGATGTTGGATTGGATAAAAAATAGTATTTTTTTTTTTTTTTGGCTTGCATGCCTAATTCAAATTCAATGGATCTTGTTGGAGTTCTTTTTTTATTTTTTATTTTTATGCATTAGTCATAATTAGCAAACTTATGGTAATATTGTAATTACCCCAAATATGCCTTCTAAATAAGAGGCTTGTAGAGCAGAACTTTTTACACACCCATGTTATTCTTCTCAATCTTTTCTCTCTTCTTTTTTCCTTCTTTTCCCAAACCCTAATCTTGATTATGCTAATTTAACTTAGTACCACAGCGAGATCCGATAAAAAAAATTCACAAGGAGAAGCATGACAATCTAAAGTAGACGTTTTTCATCGTTGGCATCACATCCGGAAAGTGATGTCAACAATTCCCGACAACCAAACCTTACACCCATGATTAACTCAGTGTCCTAGTGTTTGAGGCCATCTAGATCAAGTTCTCTTTTTGAATGTTTTTGGAAATTTTTGGCCTCAACTTTTCGATCTCCTTCCTAGACTAGATTTGAAGCTTCTTGATGGATGTTTCTACCCAACGAGGTCTGACTAAGACTCTAAGAGGACTTGTTGACTAACCCATCTCAGTTTGATTGGTTTTTCTAAGTGTTGGTGTTGTTAACAGAGGTTGTATCCTGCATCGAATAATTAGGACCAACCATGGTTGGTTTATATACTTGAGGGATTACTCCCTTCATTATTAATTGGTTTTAAGTTAAATGTTCTAACATGGAATCAAAGCTTGACCATATGTGAACAACGGGACAAGAATCTTACCTATTTGAATTTTCCCGGTATGCATGGTTATTTATTTGTCTATTGGCCCCACGTGCGAGCTTGGCTCCCACATGAGGGAGGGTGTTAAGAGAGCTTGAGTCCCACTTCGAATAATTAGGACCAACCATGGTTAGTTTATATACTTGAGGGGCTATTCCACTCATTACCAATTGATTTTGAATTGGAAGGGCTATTCCACTCAATGCCAATTGGTTTTGAATTGGATGGACCAAAACGTGCTTCAATAAGAAGTCAACACCTTAATTTCAATACAGTTCTAGTACTTAGGTGATTGGGTTTTTGATTTTGGGTTCTGTTCCCTTGAAGAGTCAATCCAAGGGGTAGATTCTAATGGCCAAAAGTGCATGACATCAGCATGATGTTAGCAATTGACCGTTGATGTCAACAACAAATAAGAGTCCCAGAACTTCTACAGTATTTTTCAACGTTATCTAGCCTCAAATTGATGATCTAATACCAAACTGAAATAGTAAAAATAATATTAGTGTAAGAAAAAAAGAGGAAGAAATAAAAGAAGGGCAGAAAAAAAGAGAGAATAATCAGTTGCATAGGCAATGTTTTCCGACGCCCTCTTATTTATAGTAGACTGATATTATTGACAATTACAATATTACTCTATGTTGCTAATAATATAAAATAAAAACTCTAACAAAATACCTAGTTACACACCCTCTAATAGCTTAAATTTTTTGATAAGTTGGTGGTTTAACATTTTGAAGAGAGCTTGTATTCTATATATGAAGATTTGGTACATGCTAGATTGGTTTAGATATTTAAACGTCCATTCCACCCACTGCCGATGAATTTTTGGTTGATGCTTTAAATAGTATTAGAATTGGGTCATGAATGGCCTATGGGTCAATTATTTCACCAATTTGAATTCTCCAGTCTATTTGAATGTCTATTTTAGCATGGTTGTTAACACGTGTGATCCCGAATTGTACGTGGTGATTGTGGAAGGTGGTTAGTGTGTTTGTAGTGAAATACTATCATTGATCTCTTCCCTCTTACATGTATTCTCTATTATTGGTGGGAATCTATGTGGTTCAATTATATTTTCGTTAGCTATTCAGCATGTGCAGTCTAGAGAAGGTTCTTATTTGTTTTGAAAGGAGCACAATAACATAATTCAATAAATTAATCCACCATCTTCTGCCTTACTATATTTGTTCATCCAAGTAACATCTCCATTTGGTGTCATCCAATCCGTCTCCTAGGTTACTATCTTGGTTGCTTGCACTCACATGATTGGTAAGTTTGAGTTGTCTCGTATCTAAGACATGATTACTTATGATATTCAGCAAGGCTTGTTGATGGTAATTCATGTTTCAAAGTAAGAATTGGATATATTAATCCTACTAGTTTAGTATATCTTTTGTACAATGCGTTCTGCTATTCCTACTTGACCTTTTATATGGTAGTATGCTCAGTAAAGCCCTTATATGTTTATTAAGCTTTTACCCATTTGGTTGTCTTCCAAGACCTCAAGACAAAGAAGACAGTCGATGGTGATTATTAGAAGAATGGTCTCTACTAACATAATTCTCCGATTTTAAGTCCAATTGCTTTATAGGCAAATGATTCTCCTCTTTTGTGAAACTATCATCTTTGTAATCCACAGCTAAAGTCTAGAAAGTCAATCCAACCTTTATGTTCAATTTTTGAGTTCGTGCCCAATACAAAGTGAGGTGTGTTAGTTAGGCAAACATCATCGTGTATCTTTTGTCCCTAGGAACAAATCGTCATACTAGTCGTTGCATTGCATGCCACTTGGACCTTTGCCAAAACACTTTGATACAAAACCAAGCACACTCTAAGTTTGTAGGAAGCCAACTTTGCACAAAGGGGTTGCTTCACCAATCACACCCCAATTTTGCTAAGACTCTTTGGGCGAGGTAGCCACATGCTATAGCCGTGCCAACCGGCGAAAAGGGTAACACTAGTAGTCTAGAAGATTGTATTACAACTACCAAACATGATGAGTATGGTATTAAGCAAGTCAAAAAACACATAGGAAAATGTTTTCACACAAAGGATCTTGGCTTACCCAAAGGAAAAATGTTATTGATCTCCACAAAGATATTGGATTGTTGGGAGCAAAAACAAGTAATAACACAATAAATTTGAATTGGACGTGTGACGCCCTAAAACCAGGGGTCCTTTCTCAACCTGTTGATCACCCATCAACCCACGGAAGTACCTGTGCATGCCTTGAAGTTTCTCTCGCCTTGGGAGGATTGACCTTGGCCTTGATAGCCGCGACCCTGTCCTTGATATCCTTGTGGGGTAGAAGTCTTTTGTTTCTTCCCCGAATTAAAAGAAGATGATTAACCCTTCTTCTTATTGTCCTTAGCACCTGTCTCCCGGATACCCCTTTTCATCTTCCATCTCTCTCAATGGACATGGCCGTCTCGACCATCGAGTCAAAATCTTGTAGGTGGTGGCCCACAATTTTTCCCAAATGGTCAACTTCAACCCATCCTTGAACCTCCTCACATTGGCCAAGTTTGTGGCCACATAATCATTCGCAAAATGGGCTCACTCGGTGAACTTAGCCACATATTACATCATTGTCATAGTCAAAGATCAAAATATCGTGTCGAAACGTCCGAAACGTTTTAGAATTTCAACACACCGACACGAAACATGGGTTGAATCCCAAAATTCCAAAGTTTTGGTCGAAACGTCACTGTGTCGGACCGTTTCGGTCGAAACGTCACTGTGTCGGACCGTTTCGGTCGAAACATGTCGAAACAGGTCGAAACAGTATGCAGAACTAAAAATTTATGTGTTTTAATCATAGTGTATACAATGATTTTAATATTAATGAAATAATATTATTTATTAATTTGAAGACACAATTTAAATTAATAAATTAGTATTATAATAATATGCTGCACAAATTAATATTATAATAATATATTTCACTT